>VDFB02155587.1:0-13095 GCA_007258455.2 Sequoia sempervirens
ACATACAAATACACACACACACACACACATATATTTACATACACACACATATATATATAGATACATACATATATACATATACATATACATACATACATATACATATAAACACATACATATATACATACATACATATATATATACACATACATATACATATATACATACACACATATATATATACATACACTCATATATACACATGTATTCACAATAAAAGAAATTGTGCAAATAGTCAATGCACAATGTCCTCATTAAAATGCCACATGTCAATAGAAACAGTGGGTGTGAAGACATGACTATATCAAAGAACATTACAAAGTCATGAAATATTTCCAATAGAAACAAAACATTAGCAATTTGTTAAATTAATTAGAATAATTAAATTTATTAAAAAAACAAAAAACCCCTAGGAAAATCGCAACAGCCAATAACAAAATTGCAAAGAAAAGGCCAAAATTGCCTTTTAATAAAATAATCCTGGAAACATTAGCATGGACGCTTCCCAAGGAAAAGGAATTGAAAATGTGTTGATAGTAAATGCACAATGTCCTCGCTAAAACACCACGCGCCAAAAGAAACATTGGGCCCGAAGACATGACTATATCAATATATATATATATGAGTATACACATAAATATATATATATATATATATATATGTATGTATATATACTTATACATATATATGCATACATATATGTATGTATGTATGTATGTATACTTATACATATATATACATATATATTTATATGTATGCATATATACTTATATATATATATATATATATGTAGACATGAACCCATGATTTTGTTTTAATAAACTAAAGTGCAATTGGCATCCATGCATGGAAAAGGAAACATTAATTGCATTGTTAATGGTTGCTAATACAACAGTCAACATTAATGAATTATGATGTTAAGTGTTTAACTGAACAGTAAAAATTAACCCATAAAAGCACTCAATGATAGCAAACAACAGATATACAAACTAAGGAAAGTCTCCCTTTTTAGTTCCAACACAATAGCTATAAACCCTCTCATGAGACACAAATTTCACCCTGGTTCAATGTTTTGAGCAAATGAATAAATAATACAAATAACCATTTGCTTGACAAACTCAAAACTCAACACCATAATCCATTAAAGGTGACTGCACTTGAATCTACTCACAATAAATGAAAATTAGATATAAATAAATGCAAAACATGATTGCACACACAAGAACCTTTTGCTTGACAGCCATAAAACTTAACACCATAATCCATTAACAGCGACTGCACTTGAATCTATATATGTGTGCTTGTGTGTGTGTATGTATATGTTTATATATGTATGTATGTATGTTTATATACATATATATAAACATATACATATATATACATACATATATATACATATATATATACATACATATATATAAGTACATATACATATATATACATACATATATATAAGTACATATACATATATATACATACATATATATATATACACATATATATAGACTCAAAACTCAACACCATAATCCATTAATGGCAACTGCACTTGAATTTATTCACAATAAATGGGAATCAGATCTAAATAAATGCAAAATGCAGTCGTACACACAAGAACCTTTTGCTTAACAGTCATAAAACTTAACACCATAATGCATTAATGGCAACTGCACTTGACTCTATCTACAATAAGTGAAAATTAGATCCAAATAAAAGCAAAATGCAGTCACACACACAAACCACATGAACTCAAATCATTATGAATTGATAAATTCCTTCCCTTCATTGCTCCAAACAATAAATTGCAATTGGAAAAATACAAAACCAGGAACAAAATATCAACTTCCAATGACAAAATTACAAAAAAATAGCACAATATTCATTTTAACAGTTCCAAATACACATCTTCAACAAAAGTCTTATTTTTTCAAGATATCCATGATGTACATGCATCAAAACATCCATGATACATCAGATATATCTTCAATAGATAGACATCTTTCAACATATATGACTGTTTCATGAACACACAATTAATTTGGATTGGAAAAATAGAAAACCACGACCAAAATATCAAAAGCCTATCAGGAAATTACAAGAATATAGGTCAAACTCCATATTAAAAACTTAGATGTTACAACAACATATCAATTGCAATTGGAAAAATTCAAAACCAAGAACAAAATATCAATTGTGAATGAGGAAATTGTGAAACAAAAGTACAAACTTCATTTTAACAGCTCGAAATACACATCTTCAACAAAATTTTCATTTGTTCAAGACATGCATGATGTACATGCATCAAAAAATACACAATACATCAGACATGACTATATCAAAGAACACTACAAAGTAATCAAATATTTCCAATAGCAACAAAACATTAGTAATTGGGTAAATTAATTAGAATAATTAAGTTAATTAAAAAAAACAAAGCCATGAGCAAAATGGCAACAACCAATGACAAAATTGCAAAAAAAAGGCCGAATTTTACTTTTAATAAAATAATCCTAGAAACATTGTCATAGCGAGCAACAAACATTGTCAGCACAATTTCTGAGTAATGCATTAATAGGCATGAGTGCAGTGAGAACATTAGTTATATATACAATATGTGTGTGTACATATATGTATATATGTATGCGCATGTATATACACCCATACATATATATAGCTTAACATGAACCACCAAACTATTAGAAGTAAGCTATAAAATCAAATCCAAAACAATGAAGCACAAATCAGCATAGAAGAAATTGGATGCAAACAAACAAAACAAAGTATACCTTTATTCCTTCATTGATTGAGCTTCATTGCTCTTTTCTCCTTCGCTTTTGAAGCTTTTTGATATGTTGCGCTCAAATTTTGGAGTGCACAAATCAATTGACTTAAGACAATAATAACAATGAAATTTTGAAGATAGTGGTTGTAATTATGAAAAGATGAATGTCAAATTTATAGACAAAGTTCATAAGACGGATGGATGAGATTGAATAGAAGATCGACATAAGATATTGAATGAGAGAATGTGCAAAGGAAAGTTGCTCATTTGAAAAATGCAAAATGTAAGAAGGATGGAAGAGAAAAGTGAATGAGAAAATAGAAATATGTAAGAGATGAGTCGAGAGAACAGCGGAAAGTGGAAGAGTTAACTAAAAGAAAGAGGCAGTCAAGTGAAAAAGGAACTAAAGAAATTGAAGAGTTAACCGAAAAAGAAAACAAAGAATAAAAAAGTTAAGTAAAGAGGAAATTGTGAGAGAAAATAATTAGAATAATTAAATAATTAAAATTATTTAATTATTAAAATGTGAAAAAGACTAGAATTGGGTTCAGTTGAAAATTAGGGTTAGACAAAATTAGAGTTAGTAAGAAAATGCTCTTGCAGGCTCGGGACAATTTTAAGTGTTTATATTTTACCCCTCTTTGAGATAATGTGATTTTTAGCATTTTCTGAAAGAAAAATTAGGAAAAATTTTAATCAGGTCTTGCCCCTATAGAAATGGGATTATGATGCCTTCTCAAGAAAATTTGGAAAAAAATCGAGGCAAATTTACTAATAAGATGATTTAATGTGTCTGGACGGAAGAAATATTAGCTAGAAGAAAAGGTTAGTAAGAAGGGAATAACAATTACTTTGATCAATATCGGATGTGGAGAAGATTAATTGATTAGGATAGAATGGATAGAAGAAATATTAGATAGAAGAAAAGGTTAGTGAGAAGGGAGGAATAGTTAATGTAAATGGATGAAGAAAAAAGAAGTGATGAACATATTGTCATAAGCCTTGACAAGTGCACATTTATCAACATTGAGCATTTTTATCTTGCAAATAGATGACATACACTGAGATATGAAAAAACTATGGTGTGAAATGTTATCACTTTATGTAGACTGGACACATTGTAGACAAGGAGTTCCATGACTCGTACTAGGAACTTAATTTCCCCAGCCATATTGTAGACAAATTTTGCACTTATCTAGACCTAAATTTCATTTAATAGATTGAACTCTTGTTGACATGCATGCATGACAGACCAAAAATTAGTTGCATTGTTAATGGTGGCCAATAGAGAATTCGACATTTATGAATTATGGTGTTAAGTCTTTAACTAAACAACATACATGAACCTATTAAAGCATTGAATGATAAGGAACGAAAGAGATTAACCCATTAGAGGGACATAAAATATATGAAATGACAATGTAAAAGATATAGGAACTTTTAAACATGTTCTTTTTTGACAGATTGTTTGATGAGGATCAAGTATGTGTTTGTCGACGGCCTTAAAAATCGACACCACAATCCATTAGTCAATGACACCACACATCAACAGAAACACTCGGTGCAAAGACACAACCTTATCAAAGAACATTACAAACCCATGAAATATTTCCAATATATTTACAATTTGAGCAAATGAATAAACAACCCAAATAATCCTTTGCTCCAGAGGCTTAAAACTTCACACCATAAGCCATTAATGACGCCTGTATTTCAGTCTAATATTTTTTTCCAATGCGAACAAAACATTACCAATTGATGAAATAATTTTATACGCAGACATTTTGCACTTATTTAGACCTAATTTTCATTTCCATTTAATAGATTGAAGTGCAGTTGGCATGCATGCATGCAAAGAAAAGATTAGTTCCATTCTTAATCGTGGCCAATAGGGAGGTCGACATTAATGAGTTATGGTGTTAAGTCTTTCACTCCACAAGAGAGACTAACCCATAAAAGCACTAAAAGACAGGGAAGAATAGACATTAACCCATAAAATGCAGAGAAGAACAAACACTAGGCATTAACACATAAAATGTAAAGATGTAAAAAACTATAAAACGACACTACAAAAGATATAGGAATTTACAAATGCCTCATTTTTTGCTTCCAATACAATAGACATAAACCCTCTCAACAAACACAAATTTTAGCCTCATCAAACAATCTGAGCAAATGAATAAACACAAATAATATTTTTCTCGACAGACTTAAAACTTCACACCATAAGCCATTAATGACGCCTGCATTTCAGTCTATTCACAATAAATGAAAATGTGCAAATAGTAAATGCACAATGTCCTCATTAAAATACCATGTGTCAATAGAAACAATGGGTGCGAAGACACGACTATGTCAAAGAACATTAGAGAAGTCGACATTAATGAATTATGGTGTTAATTCTTTAACTCCACAAGAGAGATTAGCCCTTAAAAGCACTGAAAGATAAGGAAGAATAGACATTAACCCATAAAATGCAAAGAAGAACAAACACTAGACACTAATGCATAAAATGCAGAGATGTAAAAAAATATAAAATGACACAGTAAAAGATATAGGAACTTGCAAATGCCTCATTTTTTGCTTCTAATACAATAGACATAAACCCTCTCAATAGACAGAGATTTCAGCCCCATCAAACAATAAAGAAAATGAACGATGCTTGCACTTCAGTTATACCAAGACATTTTCCACTTATTTAGACCTAATTTTAATTTTTATTTAATAGATTCAAGTGCAATTGCCATGCATGCATGCAGGAAAAAGATTAGTTCCATTCTCAATGGTGGCCAGTAGAGAAGTCGACATTAATGAATTATGGTCTTAAGTATTTAACTCAACAATAGAGACTAACCCATAAAAACATTCAAACATAGGGAAGAGCAGACATTAACCCATAAAATGCAGAGATGTAAAAAACCATAAAACAAAATGTAAGAGATATAGGAACTTACAAATGCCTCATTTTTTGCTTCCAATACGCTAGACATAAACCCTCTCAATAGACATCGATTTCACCCTCATCAAACAATCTAAGAAAATGACCAAACAATGCAAAAATGATAGCATTAAAAATATAGGAACTTACAAACGCCTCCTTTGTCGCTTCCAACACCATAGATGTAAACCCTCTCAATAGACACAAATTTCAACCTCATCAAACAATCTGAGCAAATGAATAAACAACAAAAATAATCCTTTGCTCGATAGACTTAAAACTTCATACCATAAGATGTTAATGATGCATGCACTTCAGTCTATTCACAATAAAAGAAATTGCACAAATAGTAAATGCATAATGTCCTCGTTAAAACGCCACACATCAACAAAAACACTAGGTACGAAGACACGACTATATCAAAGAACATTACAAAGTCATGAAATATTTCCAATAGCAATAAAACATTAGGAATTCGATAAATTAATTAGAATAATTAAATTTATTAAAAACAAATAGAAAACCCTGAGGAAAATCGTGACAACCAATGACAAAATTGCAAAGAAAAGGCCAAAATTTCCTTTTAATAAAATAATCACAGAAACATTAGCATGGATACTTCCCGAGGAAAAGGAATTGAAAATGTGTCGATAGTAAATGCACAATGTCCTCGTTCGAACACCACGCATCAATAGAAACATAGGGCCCGAAGACATGACTATATCAAAGAACATTACAAATTCATGAAATATTTTTGATAGCAACAAAACATTAGGAATTCGTTAAACTAATTTGAACATTTTAATTGATTAAAAAAAACACAAAACTACGAGGAAAATCGTGACATCCAATGACAAAATTGCAAAGAAAAGCCAAAAATTGTCTTTTAATAAAATAATCTCAGAAACATTAGTAGTCCTGAAATAAAACATTGTTCGCACGACTCCTGAGGAAGCAACTAATAGGCATGAGCATGGTGAAAACATTAGTCTCCTGCCTATAAAGGCAGGGACTAATAATTGGATGCTCACATCATAAGAAGTGGATTTGAATTGAATATTATTTTACACATTTTAAAAGTGGGAGCAAATTGGATGTATACAAAGTGTTTGATATAATGGTCTTGAGAAATGTGCATTTATAGAAAGTTGTGATATTAGATTGTATATGGAATGGTTATGAGGTTGAGGATATGAAAAGTTATGATATATCATATTATACTTCTACACGAAGTGAAAAACTCCTTAGTCCAACCCTCACTTGCCTGAGTTTTTCCTTGAGAGAAAGAGTGACTTGGTGGGTACCTCTTAGCAAGGATCCAATGTGGGTGTTGTTTAGAGTGTGACTCATTCACATTTGCTTGATTCATTTCTTACCATCATATACTTTTGTGAATGCAATGTGAATTTCAAATCCTTTTAGATGAGCTAGTTCACATTTTCCACTTCTCTCTATTTGCATCCATTCTAGTATTTTATGGTACTTTTGGTACCCCTAAGATATGTCAAAATCAAATAGGGCTCAAGGGTAGGTTCCCTCCAATAAACCTTTGACCCTCACATTTGATAGGCATCTTTCACCAAACCTAATGGTGTCAATCTCCACTCTTTATGATTTCAAAGACACCAATTCATATGTTGGAATACATGAACCACCTAGCTTTGTTACCCGTGACCACTAAACTTGTAGTAGAGATATCATTCTCCAGTTGAATCAAAATCAAGGTAAAGCATGTTGAGTTCACATTCTATCCAAAATATACCAAAAATATTGTCTTATCATGAGATATGGAGACACAACCACCTAGTTGGACAATGAGGTGGGTTTCCTAAAAATAAATTTACAAGAGGCTTGTGAGGCTTGATAATACCTACATACTACCTACCAAGTTGAATGGTCTACAAAACACTAGATGTTGTTGGAAAAAAAACTATAAGAATGAACAAATGGGCCACCCAATGCCTAGTGCAATACAACCAACCTCAAAGTGGTGAGTTGCAAGAATGAAGAGTAAAGAAACTTCAATGCTTGCATAACTTATAGCCACCTTAGTCTAATGGATCATGATGCTTGATACTAGAGGTTCCAGACAACCTATTTAGGACAAAGTAGAGGAAACTCTTAGATCGCCAAGGTGGAAACCACATACTAATCATTTCACTATGGCTAGAGTTAATCAAAGATAGGGGAAATTCAATTATCCCCTACAATTTCTATTCTTAGAATTCAAGCGATGAGGTGTTTGTGCCTCCCTAACAACAAGGATTTTACAATATATAGCCTAGTGGAATTCCCACAATGCAAAATTTCATGGCACCTCTAGGATATCAACCAATGAGCACACAACAAATGTATCTACTCATACTTGGATACTAAACCAATGTTTAATTTCAAGCTTAATCTACATCACAAGTCCCTCCCATGGGGCCCATGTTTGTAAAAGTGGCACCTATTATAAAAATCACCTTCTCAAGGACTTATCTTGAATATTTAAAGGAACCCCTAGACTTCAAGTTTCATTGCATCTTATTGACATGTCCCCTTTGTGATTTTCCAAAATTAAAAAGGGAGGGAGACCCAAATTCATAAATTAAAGTGTACATGATACTAGTAAGGGAACTCCTCCCTTGGGATGGAGTTGTGGCCAAAATCTAACCCTCAAAGGGATTGCTTTAGATTGGTATTGTTACCTCCATGAAGATTCAATACATTATTGTTAACAACTCATTGGTGAGTTTTTCTTAGCATTTTATCTAAATAAATAATTGGCAAGAACACGAATTTGAGAATTCGTAAGCATGAAGTAGGATGCTACTGATTTTTTGGTGTACTTCATCACATGTTAGAAGCAATTTCTGTATGCATTGATAAGTGCACCTAACATGGACCATCAATAATTGCCTAACCTCTTTTTGCATGCCCTCACTAAGTACATTAGAAAGAATGTTCAAAATTTTCCTTTAAATCCTAAAAATAGACCTTGAAAAGTGTTAAGAATCATCTAGACGACCATCAAAGTTGGGTGAAGAACTTATGATTTGAGTGAAAGACTCATGATCACACAAATCAATGACACTGGTGTAAACAACTCTTGTGTTGTAAAAATAAAAAAATAACGCTATCAAAACAATATATAGGGTTACAATCATTGTGTTGAGGCCGAATCTTCTTATATTAGCATTAAAGCTACTTTTGATAGGGGATTCAAAAAATTCTGCATTAAGGGTGATTCACTTAATATAGTGAATTTTTTGCAAGGTTTTCATAAGCTGAGCCAAACAATCAAGTCACTTATCAATGACTCCCTTATGATGGTGAGATCTTTCAAAGAAGTATGGTTCTCCCATATCTTTAGGGAAGGAAATTACCTCATGGATTTTTTTGCCAATGAGGAAATAAATCTAATGAATACCAAGACATGGGAAAGGTACTCTTCTCTTCCCGAGAGGGCTAAATCATTATTGCAACATGACTGCCAGTTATGAATATTTGGACGGGGGCGATTGGGTTGTGTTTATCACCCCCCTCTTCGCACGTTTTATGGATTGTTTTTGTGCCCATTCCCAAAGCTATCCACATCTCTAGAAAGTTCTAGTTTGAGAAGAGGAGAAAGGGAAGAAATCTTTGGTTTGTGTTGAGAAATTTTAGCAATGCAGACATGGGCAAAGATAGGAGTAGGCTCGAGCCCATTTCCTATGATAAATGGAAAAATAATCCTAAGGTGTGGAGGATTTTGGAGAAGGATAACTTTACATCATTCATGGAAATTCTACATGGTTTTGACTGTGATGTCTCTAATCTATTTGTTTGAAGCTGGCACAATAGGAGCTTGAAGGTTAATGGCATTGAATTCCCTATCACTAAAGATTCCATTGCCCACATTACTAGTCTGCAGACTCAGGGGGGTAAGTTTTTTAAGGAGAGAAAATACAATGAGGATGCGATGGACCAATTCTTCAAGGGAAAAGAGGAGGACTTGGTTAAGCTCTTGTCCTGGGATTACGATAGGCTTTCAATCAAAAAAATTTGGGATGAATTTTTTGAAGTATTAATGAGGTATGTCAACCTCAATGGTCATTTTTCTACTATTTTTGGGTACCATTTTACCATCCTAAATACCTTCAGACATAATCACTTGGTCTCCTTTCCTTTCTTTCTCTTAACTTTTTTGGAGGTGTTTCTATTTATGCACACCTTAAAAATCATCACACCTCAGTTCTTCACAAGGGTCTCATTATGCTCATCATCGATTATGTTAAGGCCAATTCCTCATCTAAAACTATCAAAGGATGTTAGGAAATAGCACTTGCACAATAGAAGAATATGATATGAAATATGCTACAAATACTTGATAATAACTAGAATAACAAGCCACTTGGGGGCAAACCTCCAAATATCTCTAATGAGAACACTTCACACTTGATGATGGAAATAAGACTCACAACCTCCTATATATACCTATTTATGCCAAGGATATCACCTAGGCCGACTTAGACACACCTATATAAGACTTAGGCCGACCCAAACAACTAAATAACAATATACTAATGATAATATGACTTAATAGAGAGTTAAGATAGCCACAAGCCGACTATTCATAACCCGATGTACAATAATATTAAGGGCGTAGCATGCCCCCCTTCTTCAAAGAAGCATTGTCCTCAATGCTAATCAAGTTTGGAAACTTTTGAATGAACTCCCCATCTTCCCATGTGGCATCTTCAACTGGTAAATTCTTCCATTGGATGAGATACTCAATGATAGTTCTATTCCTCAGCTTTTTTGTGCGTGTTTGACAAATGCACTCTGGTTCCAAAATGATTCTTCCTTCTTCATCTAGCTTAGGAAGTGTTGTTTGAGTGGGAATATTATACCCAATTACTTTCTTCAAATAGGAAACATGAAAAATTGGATGTATCTTTGT
Source organism: Sequoia sempervirens (assembly GCA_007258455.2). Taxonomy (NCBI): domain Eukaryota; kingdom Viridiplantae; phylum Streptophyta; class Pinopsida; order Cupressales; family Cupressaceae; genus Sequoia; species Sequoia sempervirens. The sequence continues at coordinate 10,642 of VDFB02155587.1, forward strand.
TGTTGGTGGCAACTCAAGCTTGTAGGCAACACTACCGATCTTCTGCATGATTTGGTATGGACCATAATACTTTGGAGACAACTTATTATTCTTTCTTTGCTACTTTAGTGAGATTTGCTTATAAGGCTGCAATCGCAAGAAGACCCAATCCCCAACTTCAAAACTTCTTTCACTATGATGTTGGTCTGCCTGTTGTTTCATTCGATTTTGTGCCATGGCTAAATTCTCCTTGAGTCCTGAAAGTACTTGTTGTTGATGAAGCAAGTGGTCTTCTACTGCCTGAACTCTTGGGGATACCTTAATTGATGATGTGATGGAAGGAGGATGATATCCATAAAGTGCCATAAATGGAGACATTTTTTATGAGCTATGAAAAGAAGTGTTATACCACCATTCTGCAAGTGGTAGCCAATCTATCCATTGAGACTATTTCTCTAAAGTGAAACAACATAGATATCCTTCCAAACACTTATTAACAACCTTAGTTTTCCCATTTGATTGAGGGTGGTATGGAAGAGCTATGAGCCAAGTGAGTACCCAAACATGAGAATAGATATATCCAAAAGTGACTAGTGAGATAGGATCACAACCAATGAAAATAACCATAGGTGTACCACATAGATTTTGTATATTCTGCAAAAAAAAAATTCCACTGCACTTGTTGTAAAAGGATGTGATAATTCAATGAAATTTACATATTTACAAAGGTGATCAAATACTACAATTATGACATCATGACCTTTAGATTTAGGAATCCCTGTGATGAATTCCATAGATACCTCTTCCCAATCTTGGCTAGGAATAGATAAGGGGTTGCAAGGGCACAGTGTCTTAATTGTCTCCCCTTTGTACCTTTGACACACCAAACATTCAGCCACAAATTTTTTGAACATCACCCTTTAGCCCTCCCAAAGAAATCTTGCTTGACTCGATGATATGTCTTCAAAAATCCTGAATGACGACCCACTAGAGACTCATGCAACTATGTGAGAATCTTGTGTTTAAGAGTGGAATTCTTGTAGAGATACAAACGCTCTTTATACCAAAGAGTATCTCCCTTCCAACAAAACTTATCTGAACTACTAGGATCACTTTTTAATTGCTCGATGAGATTACTAGTCGCAACATCATTTTTCCACTCTACTTTGGCTTCCTCTACCCAATTTGCTTGTAATATTGAAAGGGCACACAATAAGGCTTCATCTTTCTCATCCTTCCTTGGCAGTGCATCTGCGACAATATTTTCTTTCCCTTTCTTATATACAATCTCAAAGTCATATCCTAACATCTTAGTGACCCATTTTTGTTGCTCTTCAGAAGATAGTCGTTGTTCAAAAAAATATTTTAGGCTATCATGATCATCTTAACCAAATGTCTACCCAATAGATAGGAGCCGCCATTGTTTCGCGCATCACGGTGTGCTAGCATTTCCTTCTCATAAATAGGTTTTAGCTGATTCTTACCCTTTAGTTGACGACTCTCAAAAGCAATTGGTTGACCTTCTTGCATGAACGTTGCTCCTATCCCATTTCTAGAAGCATCACATTCCACAATGAATTCCTTGGTGAAGTCAGGAGTGGCAAGTACTGGAGTTGTACACATAGCCTCCTTCAATCTCTCAAATGTTGTATTGGCGGACTCGTTCCAATGAAAAGAATCCTTCTTCAATAGAGTGGTGAGAGGTGCTGCTATACTACCATAATTCTTCACAAATCTTCTATAGTACCCTGTCAATCCCAAGAATCCTCTTAGTTTCTTAATGGTTTTGGAATAGGCCATTCCATGATAGCCTTAATTTTTGTTAGGAGTCCACCTTTACTCCTTCATGTGAAACTATGTGTCCCAAATAATCCACCTCCGTAAGACGAAAAGCACACTTGGATGGCTTAGCATAGAGTTTATGATCTTCAGGTAGTTGTAATGCTTGATCCACATGTTGCAAATGTTCTTCCCAAGTCTTTCTATAAATCAATATATCATCAAAGAATACTAACACAAACTTTCTCAAGAACTTAAAAATGGAATTCATCAAACTTTGGAATGTAGATGGTGCATTGGTAAGACCAAATGGCATCACCAAAAATTCATAATGACCCTCATGAGTGGAAATGTTGTCTTACAAATATCTTCCTCCTTAATCCAAGTTTGGTGATAACCAGGATCTAAGATCCTAACTTGGTAAAAACATAGCTCCATTTAATTCATCCTAGCAAATCATCAATGGTAGATTGAAGGCTTTTATCTTTAATGGTGTACATGTTGAGGCACTCTATGAAATCTAGACACATGTCGCCAAGTATCATCCTTCTTACGTTCCATCACCACAGGCGAGGAGTAAGCACTTTGGCTATGCTTGATAATTCCTACCTCTTGCATCTCCTCAACAATTTTTTCTCTCTTTTGTATGTGTGGACACCTGTAAGGCCTAATGTTTGGTGGTTGGCTCCTTGGGAC
>VDFB02155588.1:0-12790 GCA_007258455.2 Sequoia sempervirens
ATGAATTTATTTTCATAAGAGGCCTATACTAGGCCGTACACAGAGAAAAGAAACTGAAAACTCAAAAAAAATGTTGAAATTCCACAGTTTTAGGCGTTGTGAAGAGCACCAATCTTCAAAAAAACTATTGATTGAACCCCCATTCAGGCTTGAATGATGTTTTTAATACATTTCAAATGAGAATCATCTCCCTTCAATTCCCATAACTACCTTTGAACCACCGAACCCTTATTAAGCCTAGAAATACTAGTATTTATTATTTAAGAATGGTTTTGCTTACTAAGCTTTATCATGCAAATTTAATATTCTAAAGGCCTAGGACCACTTAGACACCCTTATAACATGACTTTTAGACTCTTTCTCTGCACTCCCACCTAATTTTTACATAATTTTCCTTTATGGCAATATCAACAATTATTTAATTCAAGAGTGCTTTTGCGCATTTGTCCACCCTAACCTACTAATTCCCAAAGTACATAAAAGATTGGTCATATTAGATTGCTTATTCAAGCACTCAACATATTAGCATTTACCAGCTCTCCCTCCATTACCATCAAACAATCAAAAAGAAATAGAGGGTGAGGTGGTAAGGTGCTCATGCACCATTCAACTTTCAAAACAAATTCAATTGGGCTAGTAGGCGTCGGGATTGGGCTGAGTATTTGGTGGAAGAAGAAGAAAGATGACTAGAACTCTAGAGGCCCACCATACTAGATTTTGGTATTGAACCATGAGAGTAGAAGATAAATTTGATATCATGTATCAAAACATTAAGCATGCATTATTCCAACCAATGGAGAAGGAGATGATTACTTTGCTTCATTTTCATTTGCATAAGCATATCAAGGCATGGGAACCAAGAAGACCAAGGATGTCCAGTTTTATGTGGAGGTAATGGATGTGGTCCAAACTTTAGGAGGGTCAAGAAGGTCAATGTATGATCTTGATGAAATTTAGGAAGAACAATAAGAGAGGGATAGGAAAAATTAAATCAATACAGAATTCAAGGTTTTGTCAAGCGAGTAAGAGAGCTATGGGAGCAGCCTCTTCTAAAATATTTTGAACTAGACTTTGATATTTACCATTTAGAGAGCTTGGTTTTCATGGAGTTCCTTTCAAAGCCTCTACTTTTATTATTCTTATGGTAAACGGTTTGGTAGAGTTGGTGGAATTACCTTTCTTAGTAGTAATCGCTATTAGTGAGATTGAGATTGTTAACCTTGAGAGAGTAGGACTTGGGAAAAAGGAATTTGATATGGCTATTTCTTTCAAATACTTCAAGAGGGATGTACTCCGCATTGACACCATTCCTGAATCTTCACTTGATGGCATCAAGGAATGGCTGAAATCCATGGTTATAAAGTATTATGAAAGCAGAATGAACTTGTACTAGCAGCCAATTTTGAAGACTATTATTGATGATTCAAAGCACATCAACCATGTGGTACAAATGATAAATCCCAAAGATTATTTGCTTAGAAATGAATAGTTTTAAAAGCGAGAGAGAGCTTCATTGGTAACTGTGGCGGGTGAAGCCATTTCAAAAAACAAAGCCAATTAGGCTGGAAGATGTGTGGATCAGGCCAGCATTTGGTGGAAGAGGAAGAAAGATGATTGGAACTCTAGAGGCCCACCATACTGGATTTCGATATTCAACCATGAGAGTAGAAGAGAGAGTTGATATCATTTATCAAAACATTAAGCATGCATTCTTCCAACCAGTAGAGAAGGAAGTGATTACTTTGCTTCATTTTCATTTGCATAACCATATTAAGGCGTGGGAACCAAGAATACCAAGGATGTTGAGTTTTATATGGAGGTAATGGATGTGGTCCAAACTTGAAGATGGGAAAGAAGGTCAATGCATGATTATTAACCTTGAGAGAGTATTTATGTCAAGGAAATTTCCTTTAGATGCAAGGATTCAAAGCACATCAACCACATGTGGTACAAATGATTAAATCCTAGAGATGATCTATATCAATGAAAGAGTTTGAAAAGGTAGACAGAGAAACACTGGTGACTCACGAGAAACTTCAGCTTTCAAAAACAAATTCAATTAGGTTGGAAAAAGTGTGGATCGAGCCAGCATTTGGTGGAAGAGGAAGAAAGATGACTAGAACTCTAGAGGCCCACCACACTAGATTTTGGTATTCAACCATGAGAGTAGATGAGAGAGCTAATATCATGTATCAAAGCATTAAGCATGCATTCTTCTAGCCAGCGGAGATGATTACTTTGCTTCATTTTCATTTGCATAACCATATCAAGGCATGGGAACCAAGAAGACCAAGGATGCCGAGTTTTATGTGGAGGTAATGGATGTGGTCCAAACTTTAGGAGGGATGAGAAGGTTAATGTATGATTGGTGTAGGAGCACCATTCAATAGGTTTTTTTCATCAAAACAAATAAGGAGTACAATATCATCAGTTTACTAAAACTGGCCCGAACTTGTACATTTGAAGGTTTTGAGTGAATAAAAATGGCTTTTTGACCCATTCCTCTTTCTGTAGCCTTTGTAACTTGAGGAGTGGGTCTACACTAACATTATTAAGGTGTGGGAATAATGTGTTACTATTGGGGAGGTCTGAAAGTGAGATGGGTGTGAAACCCATGTGTGTAAAATTGAGTTTTCTTTAAGAAAAATGGTGGTTTTGAAGAGTTAAATTGTGTTTTTGTGTAGGGAAGCATTATTTTATAATTTTTTAAGCTTTTGTAGGGTATCACAAACTTTTTTGAATAATTTTTTAGGTTGTGGTTAGCTTTGGAAGTATCATTTTCAATAAACCCCTAGGGTTTAGGCTACAATAGAGGGTTTTGTGGTTTACCCATTGTACGGTGGTATAACTGAGATCTAATTGTGGATTTTGAAGTTTTTAAACCTTAGAATTTCTGCCTCAAGAGTTGGTAAGGTTTGGATAAGTTTAGAGTATAGACCCTTTGTTCAACTGGATCGATCCTTTAAGGGTCCAAAGGGAAAAATGGCTACAAACTTCAGCATGAGGTTACTCAGACACCGTGTTTCTTAGAAACTTCTTATCTAATCTAATGGGATCATGTTGGGCCCCTCTACAATAATAGCCCCTTCCTCAATTTTCATTATCATTTTGAGTGGTTTTCCCATGGTCTCCTAGTTTTCGATGAAAAAAGTGTCAAAATGGAAGCAATGAAAAGTTACAAAGTGGTGCAACTTTCATTCCTAACTCGTGGTGACCAAGTGGACTATTCCAATTTTACTGAATATTCATTTTACACCCACCATAGTCTCTTCAGACTCCAAAACACATGTGGAATCGCCTTGCCATAAGGTCAACCTGTAATCAACTCTTTAAGGGTCTAAAGGGAAAATGGCTGCAACTTTAGCATGAGGTCACCCTCGACATCGTGGATGCTTAGGAAACTTCTTTGTCTAATCTGATGTGATCATCTTTTAGGCCCCTCTATAATAACTTCCCTAGCCAAGTATCCTCGAGTGGTTTTCCGCAGGCCAAGTTTTCGCCTGATGAAAAAAGGTCAAATGGAATTTCAAATGGAAAGTTCCAAAGTGGTGCAACTTTTGTCTCTACAACTCGCGGTGTGACAAAAATAGACGTTCCAAATACACATCCAAATATGGGAATTTTATGCTATTCATGAGTCCCTCTTCACACCCAAACACGGAATTTCTTTGAATCCAAGTCTAAACGGATCAACTCCTTTTAAGGGTCTAAAGGGAAAAAAAATGACTCCAGAAACCGCTGAGGCTATTGACACCATGACACTTAGAAACTTCTTGTTTGATCCTATGGGATCACGTTGGGCCTCTCTACAATAATCTCTCTCATTTTTCATTATCTCAAAGTGGTTTTCTCATGGTGTCAAAGTTTCAGTTGATGAAAAAAGTGTCAAATGGAAGCAGTGGAAAGTTGCAAAGTGGTGCAACTTTCATTCTACAACTCATGTGACCAAATGAACTATTCCAACATGTCCATATAGGAATTTTTATGCTAGGCATGGTCCTCTTTTTCACCCAAACAAGCGGAATCGCTCTGAGCTATGTTCAACCGGATCGATCCCTTAAGGGTCCAAAGGGCAAAATGGCTACAAACTTCAGCATGAGGTTACTTGGGCACTGTGATGCTTAGAAACTTCTCATCTGATCCCATGGGATCGCGTTGGCCCCTATACAATAACCTCTCTTAGTTTTCATTATCTCACAACGATTTTCCCGTTAGTTGATGAAAAAAGTGTCAAATGGAAGCAATGAAAAGTTACAAAGTGGTGCAACTTTTGTTCTGCAACTCGTGTGACCAAACGGATTGTTCCAACACATCCAAATAGGCATGTTCACGTTAGGCATAGTTCTCTTTCTCACCCAAACACACGGAATCGCTCTGAGCTATGTTCAACTGGATCGATCCCTTAAGGGTTTGAGTGTAGTATGTTGAAATAGGCAATTCCACCTATTGTTTAGGCTGTGTCTCAGTAATATGGGCCTGATGTAAGTAGGATAGGGAGTAGGAATAAGAAAATAGCATTATTAAGGGCATTGGAAGAGATTACTAATGCTGCCCCTATTGAAAATTAAAAATTGAGGCCCCTTAAAAGCAAGGCTAGAAGAGGTGAAAAGAGGAAATTTCTTGAAAATAAGTTAGAATAGGTTGGAAATAGGATTAGATTGTGGAGTTTTATGTGTTTAAAAGGTCTGCAAGGATAGGGGAGGTCAAACGTATGTTATGGCATGACATGCCCTAGTTGGGAAAATAGGGTTTCGGAATGAAAAGAGGAGATTTGAGGGGAGTAAAATACGGGTAAAGAATGGTTACACCTGCGGTCAATTGCTCTGTGCAGGAAAAAACGAAGAGGTTGAAAATAGGCCTTTGAGGTTTAGGCTCTGGGAGTTAGGTTCATCTATTTGACCAAAAATTTTGGAGGGGGGTTCAATTCGCTTTGGGTTTGCTTGGTACAAAAACATGTAAAACAAAATAAATATCTATGCAACCTAGAAGCATGAATTAGGATTAGGAATATCACATATCATCATATAAACAACAACAAAACCACTATAAACTCTTGAATGCCATTTAAAACAACAAATTGGCAAAAAAAAAAGTGTTTATAACCTGCAAAAAAATGTGAATAAAATCACACTGATTTTCGCATGAAAAAAAAACCATGAGACCATAGCTTGTTCCTTACTATTATGCTTTGATATATTTTTTCCAAGCATCCATATCTTGTTTGAAAGTACCTTTTTAAGGCTTTTAGCCATAGCAGCAAGGTAGTGAATTGTTTGATAAAATGCTTTGGTAGACATGTATGAAAAATGTGGTAGCATAGACAAGGCAGTGAACTATTTGAAAAAATTCCTCAAAGAAATGTGGTTTCATTGTGATGGAATGGCATGACGAATTCCATGACAAGAAAATTGTTATGGATTGTCATGGCATTCCACCACCATTGAGGCCACATTCCTTTGAGGCTTTTTTTCAAACAATTCATTGCCTTGTCTATGATATTGCTTATTATTATGCTTTGATAGATTTTTTCAAAGCATCCATAGCTTGTTTTGAAGCACCTATTTTAGGCTTTTAGCCATAGCAGCAAGGAGGTGAACTGTTTGATAAAATGCTTTGGTAAACATGTATGAAAATGTGGTAGCATAGGATAAGCAAGTGCTGAATCATGAAAAAAATGCCTCAAAGAAATGTGGTCCCATGGTGATGGAATGGCATGATCAATGCCATGACAAGAAAAATTGCTAGGATTTTCGCTGGCATTCCACCTCACTCATTGAGATCACATTTCTTTGAGGCTTTTATTCAAATAGTTTGCTTCCTTTGTCTATCCTATTGCTTATTATTATGCTTTTGATAGATTTTTTTTTCTAAGCATCCATAGCTTGTTTTGAAGCACTCTATTTTAGGCTTTTAGCCATAGCAGCAAGGAGGTGAACTGCTTTCTGATAAAAATGCTTTGCAAATATGTATGAAAAAAATGTGGTGCAGTATTAGACAAGGCAGCTGAACTGCTTGAAAAAAATTCCTCAAAGAAATGTGGTCTCATGGGTGATGGAACAGCAATGACAATCCATAGCTTATTTGAAAGCACCTCGCTTTAGGCTTTAGCCATCATGTTAAAGGCAATGAACTATTTTGATAAAAATGTGCTTTGATAGACATTTCATGAAATTGTTAGCATAGAAGGGTGAACTTCTTTTGAAATGCCTCACAGTTAGGCTCAGTTCATGGTGATGGAATCTGTTTTGAAAAATCAAAAGCATTTGATTGTCATGGCATTCCATCACCATGAGACTTACTTATTTGAGGCATTTTCAAAGATTCTTACTCTTGTCTATGATATAGATTACTGATTACTATTATGCTTTGATATATTTTTCCAAGCATCCATAGCTTGTTTGAAAGTACACTTGTTTTAGGCTTCTCAGCCCACATAAAGAATACAGTGAATTCATTTTGAAAAATGGGGCTTTGGTAGACATGCATAAGATATGTACAAAATTTCCTTTCTTTGGGCGTCTACACAACAAAGGGCTCTGGAATCAAAATTAATTTCTCTCCATGCTCTATAAATAAATTCTTTCCCTTTGTTTGGTGATCTGACGGCGATAAGTCCATCACTCATTTCTGCTGTGCTCAAGGAGTGCTCCTGCTGCTCCTCCTACAGTTTAGCTTCTAATGAAGTTTTAACTGTTACAATAAGAAGTAAAGACATTAATATATAGAAATTACATTATAAGAAATGATATATTTAAAAAAATAATCACTTAGCCATCTCATGATCACTCTCCATGATGGAAATATTTGCATGTCGATGCTCAGGCATGCTCAAGCCCTGTATAAACCATCCAAATAGGAATTAAACTGTGAATCAATAATGGTTTTCTTTTTCACTAGAACTAACATCTATAACAATAAATGTAAATTGAAATTTAGTAATTTTCCTCATACCTCCTCTATCAGAGCCATGGAGGATTGTATAGCGGATGAAACACCAATATCCATTGCCCTTGTAACATTTGGAGGTGTTTCCACAACCAACATCTAAAAATAAAACAAAAAATTATTCAATCACAAAAAAGTTACAATAGCGATCCATGTCATGACTTATAATGTATGAGATCTAATGAAAAAAAAATTGATTACAAGTATTAAACTATATATTTCTAGTAGGCCTTGGTAGTTTGATAGGAAGGCCAAGCATGATGGGGAGAAGAACACATACTCCATTCTGAAGGATGGGAAGACTTACAACCTTTCACCCCTCCTAGAAGAATACAAGGCAAATCATGAAGGGCCTAGTGTTTTGATGGTGGGTGAGAAGGATTTCATGAAGACCTTGAAGGAAGGAGAAGGAAGAGGATTCTTCCTGATTATGAAGCCAAAAGGTGAAGCAGATTTTCCCACAAAGAAGAAGGAAGATGCACCAAAGGAAGTCCAAGAGTTTTTGGAAAGGTACAAGGACATAACAGTGAATGAATTACCTATTTTCCTACCTCCCATTAGGGATATAAGCCACCATATTGATCTGATTCTAGGGGCTGCATTGCCCAATAAGGCTGCATACAAGATGACACCTGCTCAAAATGAGGAGATTGCAAGACAAGTGAAAGAGCTTATGGATAAAGGGCTAGTGAGGAAGATTTTGAGCCCATGTGTTGTTCCTACTGTCCTAGCACCAAGGAAGGATAGGAATTGGAGGATTTTCATAGATTCAAGAGCCATTAATAGGATCATAATCAGATATAGGTTCCTGATGCCAAGAATGGAGGATCTCATGGATTGTTTATCAAGAGCATCTTACTTTTCCAAGATTGATCTAAAGAGTGGGTACCATCAGATAAGGATCAGAGAGGGGGATGAATGGAAGACAAATTTTAATACTAATGAAGGGCTCTATGAGTGGTTGGTGATGCCCTTTGGGTTATCAAATGCCCCTAGTACATTTATGTGCCTTATGAAGGAGGTATTGAGACCTTTCACTAGAAATTTTGTTGTAGTTTATTTAGATGACATCCTTGTGTTTAGTAGGTCTAAAGAAGAAAATTTGAAGCACCTTGACATGGTACTAAGGAGGTTACAAGAGGAGAAGTTGCTAACCAACATGGAAAAGTGTGAATTCATGAAGGAAGAACTAGTCTACCTTGGTTTTGTCATCTCCAAGGGAAGTTTGAAGATGGATCCTTCAAAGGTGGATGCTATTCTTACTTTTCCAACACCAAAATCCATGGGATATGTGAGAAGCTTCCATAGACTTGCAAGCTTTTATAGAAAGTTCATCAAGAACTTTAGCCAAATTTGTGCACCAATCTTGGACACCATCAAAGGAGGTAACAAAGGTAATTCTTCTTGGACCAATGAGGCTGATAAAGGGTTTGAATATATGAAAATGAGAGTAGCACAAAAACCTATACTTGTGCTCCCTAATTTTGATAAATTTTTTACCATTGAGTGTGATGCTAGCAATCAAGCAATAGGGGTTGTTTTGAGCCAAGAAGGCAGACCGGCTGCATTTTACAGTGAGAGGCTGAATGAAGCAAAGAGGAAGTATTATTCCTATGATTTGGAATTGTATGCTATGGTCCAAGCCCTCAAAAAGTGGAGGCACTACTTGTTACCTAAATAATTTTTTGTTTATACTGATAATCACACCTTGAGTTGTTTGAATGCATGGGACAAACTCAGTCATAGGCACATGAAGTGGGTAGAGTCTTTGCAATCCTATAATTTCACAATAAAGCATAAGAAGGGCCAAGAAAATAAGGTGGAAAATGCTCTCAATAGAAGGGCACTTGTATTGCAAGAGATCCAACTCCAAAGCATGGGGGTTGAAGCATTAAAGGATATGTATCATGAAGATTCAGATTTCAAGGAGGTATACAATGTTTGTGAGTAGAATTTGAATTCTTTTCATGGTGAATTCTCTAACTTTTTATTGCAGAATGGTTTTCTCTTCAAAGGAAGCCAATTGTGTGTGTGTCAATTCTCAATTAGGGAGAATATCATAAAGGAGATACACATTAGGAGTCTTGGAGGTCAATTTGGACTTGACAAGACCTTGGAACAAGTTAGGATATTTTACTATTGGCCAAAGTTGCAAGTGGATGTGAGAAGTTATGTGGGAGGTTGCACAATATGTCAAAGGGAAAAGGGAACTTCATCAAATGCAAGACTCTATCAGCCACTGCCCATTCCCAATAGACCTTGGGAGTGTGTAAGTATGGACTTTGTCTTGGGGTTGCCTAGAACCAAAAGAGGTTTTGATAGTATCTTTGTGCTAGTTGATAGATTTAGTAAGATGGCACATTTTCTTCCTTGCAAATGCACCAATGATGCATCTCATATAGCAGGTCTCTTCTTAAAGGAGGTTGTTAGAATACATGGACTGCCTTTAAGCATTGTTTCTGAAAGGGATTCTAAATTCATTGTTCACTTTTGGAGGACCTTGTGGAAGAAACTCAAGGAAAAAAATATGTCCTTTAGTTCAACATACCATCCACAAATGGATGGAAAATTTGAAGTGGTGAATAGATCATTGGGAAACCTCTTAATATCCCTTACCAAGGAGCATGGACAAGCTTGGGATCTGATTTTACCTCAGGCTGAATTTACATATAATGACTCCATGAATAGGAGCATTGGTAGAAGCCCTTTTGAAGTAGTCTATGGCATGCACCCTAGAGGGGTCTATTAACTAAGAGATCTAAAAGGGGTTGCTAAGAGAAGTACTCAAGGTGAGGATTTTGTTGTTACAATTAGGGATATTCATCAATAACTGAAGGAAACCCTTCAAAAGAATGTTGAGAAGTATAAGGAAAAGTCAGATTTAAAGAAGAGGAATGTCCAATTCAAGGTTGGAGACTTAGTGATGGAACACTTGAAGAAGGAGAGACTTCTAAAAGGAAAGTATACCAAACTCAGGATGAAGAAGATAGGACCTTGCAAGGTGGTCTACAAGTTTGGCCAAAATGCTTATGAAATAGAGCTACCTCCAGGGGCAGTAATCTCTCCTATCTTCAATATTTTTGACTTGTATCCTTCCAAATCTTTTGTGAATGCAGGTGATGGATTAGATACAAAAGCAAAGGAGGATGAAGATTGGGTGAAGGAACTACCCCCCAGCCAACCTATGAATCTTGAATGCATCCTAGACACCAAGGAGACAAAGAAGACTAGAAGGAAGGTTTACAATGAATACCTAGTCAAATGGAAAGGTCTACCTAAAGAGGATGCAACATGGATGCTAAAAAATGATATTAAAAAACATGGAACTACTGTAGAAGACCTGATCTCAAAGAGGACTTGAGATATTTTTCTTGCTTGGGAGTATGGTGCAGGAGCACCCATGGGCCTAAGGGACCTAGAATAATTTTTCATTTTTTTTTCTTGGTTTATGGATGGAATAAGGTCTTATGGACCCTTTCAATTCTTTTTAGTAGGTCTTCTAGGTTTTTGGTCTTGGTGACCAACATCTTTGTACAACAAGGTCTCCATCCTCCTTTGTAAGTCTAGTGCATCTTGGAAAAATAAGGAAAAAGGATACCTTGCTATATCTAGACACTTGAGGGTAGTCACCTTACTTTTTGAAAAGGTTTTAAATTCCTTTGACACATTTTGGAAGGCTCTTTGTGGTCGAGTTGGTAGAAGTTGCTCACATTTCCTTAACTAGGCAATTAGAAGTCAAAGCATGAGATTAGTTGTTTTCCAACATCTCTCATTTCAAAAGACAGTTGAAAGAAGTTGGAGGGAGTTTGTAAGACTTCAAATATGCCTCTTTTGGTTGAGGCAAGGTTGATGTTGATGTTTTGAAGAAGTTTCAATAAGAAGTTTGTTGTTTTTCCTATGTTTTTCTGAAGAATTTGTTGATCTCGTACTTGGTACGGACTGTATGTTCACTTTCATGCTCCGAGCCTATAATCGTTGGATAGGTAATTGAATAATATTTCCTTTGGAATTGGAATGGTGATATTTCATTGAGTATCAAGGGAGATATTCCAATTTCTCTATCAGGTGGTCTAAAAACCCTTAAAATTAGGGTTTTGGGTGAAAAATGTATATTTCTTCCATTCCCACAATGTAAAATTGCTAAATCTCAGTGGGATGTAAGATATAAGGCTTTCCTATCATTTCCTCAAATTTTTGGATAACAGAAGGCTCATTGTTTGAAGTTGTGCATGAATTTTGGCTTGACATCTCTATGTGGTAAGCATAATTAACAAGCAAAAAAAATGAGTTTTTGCTTATTTTGAAGAATCTATTTAAGAGGAACTTAGGAATGGTGGAAATAGGTGTGGAGAACCTGTAGGAGTTTTAATTTTGGCTTTGGGGTGAAGGGGAGAGCCTAGATATTCAATACCTGGGTGTAGTTCTGTGAATTAGGCCTTTTAGAGCAGTGGTAGAAAGGGCCATTGTGAGTGATGTTTTGACAATCAAGAGGAAGGGTTTTGGAACCTTGTAGGGTTCCATATTAGGGGTTTGAATCCATAGGTTTGGTGTCTTAATAGTCTTCCTTGTGTTTTTTATTCTAACTGTCCTACCGGGAAAGGGCTGCAAGCCTGAAGAGAAAGTGAGGTCTAAGTCACCATAGTGATGGGTGTTTGTTGAAACCTGAATGCTAGAGGGTTGTTAAACCTTGTTTTGACTTAATGAGACATGATCCAATTTTTTTCAAGATTTGTGAGTGGTCTGAGTTGTGAACCCTAAGTGTGTGGGGTTGATCTCTTAAAGAATAGTGGAGTTTAGGACTCCTCATGAGAGTATTTGAGAGAAGCATTCAATGGAGTGACTTTGCCATTTGTGATTGTGAGTTTTCCTTCCCTACCACTCTGCATCATTTCTAAAGCTTATGCAAGCTATTTCCATGGTGTTTGTGGTGGTGGCAGGAGTATTTAAGGTTTGTAAGTACCTTATGCAATAAACCCTCCTTTATAGAGCTTGATTTGTGCATAGAATAAGCTTAGTCAATAAACATGATGTGAGTAATGTCTTGGAAGCCAGATGAAATGATTGAGGTGTAAATGGTTGATTGTAGTATCTTGGTCTTGAGGAAATAGTTGGTAAAAGTGAAAATTTGGTGAGTTTTTTAAGGAATTGAAAGATTTAGAGCTCTTTATTAGGTTTTTGCTTTGAATTCAAATAAATTGACGATGACAAAGGTGTGTTAGGATCTCATGGATATAGGTTGTAACATGAAAGATTGGTTTTTGGTTATTTTTCCTAGGTAAAGAAAATTGAGTGGAAGGGTTCCTTGGTGAATGATGAAAGAGTGGATTTTTTAGTGACTCTAATTAGGTTTCTTGTGCACAGATCAATCATTTTTGTTGATAAATAAGATGTTTGAAGCTTGAGGATGATAAGAAGTATTGAAATGAGTTGTCTTGTTGTTGCCTTGTGGTTTGAAAATGAAACGATGTGATTTTTGATGAAAAGAGAAAGAAATTTTAGTTGCTTATTCAATTTTATCTTCTCCTAATTCAATTGGGTAAGATGTTGGTGTAGGAGCACCTAGGTCATCAAATACTTTTCAATTTTGCAAAAGGGATGAGTGTTCAAATTTGTATTTAGTCAATCACAAAATGTCATGGAAAAATAATGTAAAGCATGTTCAAGGTCATATGAGGTCTTATTTGAATGTATTTAAGGTTATGGGTAAGTTCTAGGTGGTCAAAGTGGGAAAATGCAAACAATGCAATAATGTAATATTGTTAAAAGTTGTTAAATTGACAAAAACAAGGAAATTGGGCATATTAAGGGTGAAAAGGGGTAGTTTCAATTGATGAAAAGATAGTTA
>VDFB02155589.1:0-25466 GCA_007258455.2 Sequoia sempervirens
CATCAAGATAATTATCTGACACATATATATGGTGACCAAGCAACAAATGAAACTGCTAGAAGATCAGCCCATTCTGAAAATCAGATTCTTCTAGATACGGTAGCCAGAAAATTAGAAAAGGTCAGATTATACACCAAAAAGATCAGAGTAGCACAAGCTGGAAAGGATAGTTCAGAAGAAGAAGATAAAAGTAGAAAGGGAAAAGAAAAGGTGAACCCTTCACAAAAAGTTATAATCCAGAGAAGAAAACCCCTTCATACAGAAAATGATTTAACTACTTCTTCAAAAAAGTTCTCAATGAGAAGAAAACCTCTACATGAAGAAATGCCTAAAATCAAAGAACATTCTTTAGCCACTAAGGACAAACCTATAGTTGAAAAAGATTGGCTAGAAGAATTAGGCATAGATGAAGAACAAGATGAACCAGTCTACATGGATGAGCCTGGTTATGCAAATAAAGAGTCAGATACTGAACCTTCAGATGTACAAAGTCTAACAATTTTTGATAGTGATTCTTTTTCCTCTTCTAGTGAGGATATTGATTTATTAAATTCTTCTAATCTTCAATTTTTAGAAGATACAGAACCTTGGGAATCTTTAAAAAAGGTCTCAATGGATATTGAAATGCAGGACCCTGTTTCAGAAAATTTAAGGCCTGAGCAACTCCGACCTTATGCCTCAAGTGGCTATATTCTGAATATTGACAAATTGGTCAATCCTTATGAAGCCATCTGTACCTGGACAGACACTTTAGAAAATTTGTTTGATAGAAATGGTACATGGTCTGAACCTGCAAAAGTTCTATACTCTGTCAGACTCGTGGCTGGCAAGTTAAGAAACTGGTGGAATAATCTACCAGATGTTGGCCCTATGCCAAAAATTACTCCTACATCCTCTTCGGATCCAGTTTTAGTAGATCCTACAAATATAGGAAAGGATGATATTATTCAAGCTGGTTTTGATGAATTCAAATGGTTATTGACAGATCTCTTCTGTGATGACATCTCAAATCAAGCCCTAGAAGCAAACAAGATTTTGCAATCTATGAAGCTTAAGAACTTAGCCAAGTTTGATGCTTATAACTGTATGTTTGAATCATACATGGTTGCAACAAATAAGATGCATGACTTAACCACTAAGCAGTATTACTTAAATTCTTTACCTTGTGGTTTAGGTGCATGGGCTCAGGATTATATTATCAGAAAAGATAATAAGCAGCTTGATGATGTAACTTTTCCTACTATTAAGAGATTGATCAGGTATAAGCTAGAAAAGCAATGTCTTCTGGGTGCTCTCCAGACCAACAAGGAAGAATATAATTACACTTGTAATTTAAAAGAATTTTGTGATCTTCCTCCGATCAATCAGTTAAAAGACTTCCAGCAGCTAAAGCAGTTCAAGAAAAATAAGTGTGGAAGTAGATGTAGATGTAAAAAGTGCACTAGGACAAATCACCACGAAGGAGAGTTTACTTTTAAAAGAAGTAAACATGGTTATTTCAAGAAAAGGAAATTCAAAGCAATTCCTTATAAGAAAAGGAGATCTTCTAAGACTCCTCCTTACTTGCTTCAAAAAAGGCAGAATTCTGCTCCAAAGCATATCAAGTGCTTTATTTGTAAAGGACCACATTATGCGACAAACTGTCCTAAGAAATTAAACCCTGGATCTAAGATCTATGCGATCTTTGAAAAAGATAATCCAGAATGGGAAGTGGTCAAAAGCAGTCATTCACTGCATCTTCAACAACAGCTTTATGAATTAGTTGAAGAAGTTCCTGAATCAACTTTTATGTTGAAATTTAAAGGATTAAAGGATAGAAATAGACATTCAAAAAATTTGTCCGTTTCTACTTCTTCGTCTGATTTATCAGACACAGATGAAGACTTTCTTGTTACATTGTTAAAATCTACTCTATCTGATTTAACAATACAGATACAGGTTGAAAAGTCTAAAGACCCTTATAAATTAACAGGAACCAGAGATGAAAGAAAAAAGGCTGTTCATCAACATCTTTCTAGACTAAAAAGTTTAGAATCAAAAAAGAATGAAACTGAGAAACAACTCAAGAAACAGCAGAAGCCTTCTAAGAGGGACCTCTCTCCACATGGTTACAAAGTTCCCCCTTGGCAACAGAAGCATGAAGAACCTTCTTCCTCCAGATCCAGACATAAACATTCCTCTACTGATCCGGATATCATAGGTATTTTTACGAAGTTTGATCTCTTATTAGAAGATACTGCAGATTGTAAGAGACTTCTTCTTAAACAACAAAAGGAGATCAGAAATCTCTCTGCGGAGGTGGGAGAAATTAAAGATTTACTTTTTAAAGTAGATCAAGATAAATCTGCAGAATCAGAAGCTAGCAGCAGCGGCAATAGCCTCATTCATAAAGAAAGCTCTTGCTCTTTACTTTTAGCAAACCATGGAAATTACATAAGAGTAAATTTCTGTTTTCCTGGTTATAAAAATATCCCATTAGATGCTTTTGTGGATACAGGATCTTCAAGATCATTAGCAAAAACCAATGCCATTCCTCCTCAGTTCTGGAAGGAAAGGAAAGATATTCCACAAAGCTATGCTATAAATGGCGAAAAGATCAATATGGGAAGTTATGCACAAGACGTCCATATAGAAATCATGGGAAAGACATTTATTACTGATTTCATAGAATACAATGATTTAGAAGATGATGTTCTTCTAGGCTTTCTATTTCTAACAAAATATGAACCTCTCCAGTTTTGGAAACATAAGATTGCCCTAAGGCATGAAGAAGGTCAGTTAGAAATACCAGCTCTTAAAATTGTAAATCATAAATTTGATAAGAGCAAGAAAAAGAAGGAATCAGTAAAAGAAGTGGCTGAAAAAGGTACAGATATCTTTCTTAAGATTAAGCAAAAGTTCGAAAAGAATTGCTGTAGCCTCAATCCACTACAATTCTGGTCACAAGAACATGAAGATTGTGAAATTCAGATCAGACCAGAATGTATGTCAGTCATTCCCCATGAACCAGCTTATCTAATGAGTCCTACAGAAACTGCAGAAATGGACGAACAGCTGGAAGAACTACTAGATGGACAGTTCATCAGACCAAGCAAAAGCCCATTTGCTTGCCCAGCATTCTTGGTGAACAAAAGAGCAGAACAAATCAGAGGCAAAAAGAGGTTGTGTATAAATTATAAACCTCTCAATGATATTATCTTACCATTTAACTATCCTATTCCTTTTAGTACTGATTTAATCAGAAGAGCTGCAAATAAGAAGTATTTTTCAAAATTTGACTGTAAGTCAGGTTTTTGGCAAGTTAAGGTCAGAGAATCAGACAGGTACAAAACAGCATTCTCAGTTCCCCAAGGACTATATGAATGGAATGTAATGCCTTTTGGTCTATGCACTGCGCCAGCATATTTCCAAAGAAGAATGGACCAGGCATTGAGACATTTAAAAGATTTTTGTGCTGTTTATATTGATGATATATTAATATTTTCTGATTCAGAGGATCTTCACTTTCAGCATTTAGATGCCCTTCTTTCAGCTATACTAAAAAATGGGATATGCCTGACAGCAAAGAAACTGGTAATAGGAAAAGATCGAATTGATTTTCTCGGTCTACATATGAGCAATGGTAAAGTCTTACTTCAGCCCCATATATTACAAAGAATTCAAGAGTTTCCAGATATACTACAAAATAAGAAACAAATTCAAAGGTTTCTTGGATGCTTGAATTATATTTCCCCTTTTTACAAAGGATTGGCTGAAGATAGAAGACTAATACAGGTTCATATCAAAGATGGTCAGTCAGGATGGTCTGATAATGCGACAGAAGCAGTCCAAAGGATTAAAGCAAAGTGTCAATTTTTACCTGCTTTAAAAAATCCAGTATTAGAACTTCCACTATTTCTATATACTGATGCTTCTGATAATACCTGGTCAGCTGTTTTGATACAGGAAGAAGAAAGTGGAATAAAGAATATCTGCGGTTACAGATCAGGAACTTTTACAGATACCCAAGGCAGATATCATATTTATGAAAAAGAGATTCTTGCAGTTAAAAATGGATTAGATAAGTTCAAGATTTTCCTCAAGCCCGTCCATTTTACTGTAAGAACTGATAGCCAAGCTATGAGGAGCCTGCTAAAAAAGAAGCCCAATAAAGATATAGCTCAAGGACGAGTTGCAAGATGGTATTTTGAATTTCTCAGTTATGATTTTGATATCGAATGGATCAAAGGAGAAAATAACCCCCTTGCAGATACTCTAACCAGGGAAATGGCAGGTTCAATCTATACTGATCTCGAATTCTTATCCCCAGATTGGTATAGACCAGATGGAACGGAATGTACATGGTACATATAATAGAGAAGTCATCTCTCTCCCCTCTCTTCCAAAAGAAATTGTGATTACTTTACTAGAATCATATTTCTTAAACAAATGGTTCAGAAATCTCCAAATCTTATTGCTTATCATCACCAATCATTAGTTGATCCTGATGAAGAAATTGAGTTTAAAGAAGCCTTCGGATTAACTACAGCCCCAATAAAGTTTTGGTGTGGGAGAAGTGCAATCCATTTACGCATCAAAGGACTTTTTGGCATGAACTGGTCCAAAGCCAGCAAAATGAATCTTCTAAAGGGAATAAAATTTGGGTTAATAACTCGAATTAGTTTTGATCAAGATACCTTTGAAGATTATGCAGACTTAATTGGTGCAAGATTTAATGCTGATATGGAAGAATTCTTTAATCTGTTGTATCCTAATCTTTATCATAAGATTTGTAATGCTCTAACTCATTATTTAATGTGTTATCCAAGATCAGGATACAGGTTTCCAAGGTTAGAATTCTTTCCCCTCAGACAACAGTGGAAAGCACAAGTAAAGATTTTCAATATGGAGATACATCTTCAACCAGCTTTAGTAATCTCAAGATTTGAGCAAGACATTTCCTACTCTCAAGATTACATGGTTCAGGTTGATCACGTCTTCAACGAAAGAAGAGAAGATTGGGAGCGTGTATTTGAAGAACTTCCAGATAACCTTCTAGATCCCATTCCGTTCTAATTCTGTTAGCACAAGGGCTTGTCTGTGCCGTGATATCACCCACGTTAAGATGTGATAAATAGGATGCTACCCTATTATTAAAAAGCAAAACCCATAGTGACTTTTGGGTGTAAAGTCAGCATGTACGTGACATGTGTCTTAATCACGGTTGTTAACTTTTCCTGTTCACGCCTTTATTTATGGCTACGAAAGTTTTGTCGGTTGGTTCTTTATCCATGTTCATGCATTTACTTTTAGTGTTGCTTACGGATAAGATTCTCTTAGGTGTCACTCATCTATTGACGGAACTCAAAAATTGTAAAAAAGGAGGTAAAAGCTTTGCTTTGATGGAACCAGTCTCTTCCTATAAGAGGACCTCAAAGACGCCTTCCAAGACACAACGAGTTGAGAACGAGTTCTAGTTTTCTAGATTGAGTCTAGTTTGAGTCTAGTGTGTCAGACTTATGCTCTCTCCTGCGCTTCGAGCGATCTGGATGATCAGAATCTGAATATTGTAATATGAATGAAGATTTAAGTTTTGAATGCAAGATTGCCCTATTTATTTTCTTTTTATTCTGTGTTATCTGTGTGATTGGTTTTGGGATATACCACTTTACTTCTTGATTGTCTCTTCCGCATTTTTCCTGGTAAAATTGGTATCAGAGCCTAGTTATAATGCCCGATATTGAAACCCAAATTCAGGATACATTCAGACAAGTTTATTGTCCATCAAGAATTAGCATATTTGTCAAGATTGCAGCTATAGTTATTGTTTTTATTTTAGCAATAGTTTGGATCTCGAAAGTAGCATTGCCACATTGAGCAACTCTGAAGAGTTCATAAAAGAGTAACATCCAGAAAAAGGAAGAAGCTATCACCAGTAGCTGTGGACCCGCAGTAAGACCGTAAATCCCTGTTGAAGCCGAAGGATAGGCGTTAAGGGTGAGCAGTGAGACGGAAATTGTAGCAGTGAACGAATTTAAAGCAATTCCAAGTAAGTTCTAAATCTCTATAATGGCTAGTCAGCGCTCAATGAATGCAAGTGGCTCTCTTTCAAGTGTTATTCATAACTATTTCCAAGATAAAGATGAATTAGTAGATAATTCTGGCAACTTCAAATTTCCTGAAATAAAGATATCAGATCTTTATCCTGAAAAAGGCATTAAGGAAAGAACTATGAATAGTGTAAGACAATCAGAAATTAACTTAAAAGTTTTTGGTGTTGGTATATGTCCAGTCTATCTTCCATTTCTTCTTCCCGAAGACATCAAAAGATGGAAAGAAAAAGGCTTTTTTCATGTTCATTTTTCTTTGGTAGATATTATTCTCCATCCCCATTTTAATTTTGATATAGGAGCTGAATATTTTTGTACTCTCATCGATACTCGTTGTAGAATATGGGATCAGGCAGTCATAAGCCAATTTAAAGGAAGATTTGTCAAATCTTCTAATGAGCAAAAAGGAGGCGATGCATTGTTATCTGTCAGGCCAAACTTCACTATCAGCCTTGATGACAAATTTATTCAATCTGCTTTCTGCCTTCTCTTACAAGTTAAAGGTGTTGTTTTACAACCCGACTCTGTATATGCTACTGTAGGTGGTAGGTGTGTATATAGGTTACTTAACACTATTTTTCCTCCTTCCATTGTTCCTGCGGGGGTAAGTTATACTGAAGCAAACTCCAATGTGGATGAGTATGGTAGACACATTGACGCAACTGGTTTTGATATAGGTTTCCCTGTTATTGAAACTCTCATAAATCAAACTCAAACCCAGCCTAAATTCCAAAAACTTCCAACTTCCTCAAATAGCTTTCTATCTGGAAAACCCAGACAACAAAGTAGAAGATTGGCAAGTATTGATCTACATACTCTACCGGATGAATCATTATTTATCCAACCTGAAGCTTCATCTAGTGGATCCTCCTCTAGATTACCCAGATCTTATTCTGTGTCCCGCAATTTTCCTAGTACTTCTAACAAGCCATTTATTGACTATAACCCTGAAGAATTTTTGGATACTCCACTTTATAGACAACCATCTGTAAATAGAAATATGTCTAGAACATCTTCTGATCTAAGTTCAGATCCTGAACTTATAAACCAACTTGCAAGACAAGTTAGTAAAAGACTTTCTTTGACTCCAAAGAATGATCAGCAGACAGATCAGAAAGGCAAAGGAATTAAGCTCACCAGAATGAATGAGAAAAGTTGTATGCTTAGGGAAAAGATACCTAAGTCAAAACTTCCTAGAGCAAATTCTGAAAAGAGACATAAATACAAGATGGAATTAAATCATCAGGAACAGGAGATCACAAGTTATGAGCCAGGCAGATGGCTTACTTCTGAGGCTTTTACAGTCTTGAATCCTGAGAAAAAGACATGGGGAAAATATGAAGCAAGACTTCATATGGACTTGGGAAAGAAACAAAAGAGTTCTGAAGCCCAGAGAAATTGGATCTCTCAGTGGATGATCTCAGCCCAAGATAACATTGATGACATAGCTGTAGATCTAAGATTTTCTACTGAACAGTGTTTAGATACTGTAAATAAAGTTGACATTATTTCTGAAGATCAGCAAAAGCATTTTTCAGTTCTTAAAAATGTAGAGCATCATTGTGGAACCTTGTCCAATGAAATTTCCAGTGTGAACTATGATGTTACTCAAATACATAATAGTGTAAAGAGAACAATCTCTTCACATGAACATCAAGATAATTATCTGACACATATATATGGTGACCAAGCAACAAATGAAACTGCTAGAAGATCAGCCCATTCTGAAAATCAGATTCTTCTAGATACGGTAGCCAGAAAATTAGAAAAGGTCAGATTATACACCGAAAAGATCAGAGTAGCACAAGCTGGAAAGGATAGTTCAGAAGAAGAAGATAAAAGTAGAAAGGGAAAAGAAAAGGTGAACCCTTCACAAAAAGTTATAATCCAGAGAAGAAAACCCCTTCATACAGAAAAGGATTTAACTACTTCTTCAAAAAAGTGCTCAATGAGAAAAAAACCTCTACATGAAGAAATGCCTAAAATCAAAGAACATTCTTTAGCCACTAAGGACAAACCTATAGTTGAAAAAGATTGGCTAGAAGAATTAGGCATAGATGAAGAACAAGATGAACCAGTCTACATGGATGAGCCTGGTTATGCAAATAAAGAGTCAGATACTGAACCTTCAGATGTACAAAGTCTAACAATTTTTGATAGTGATTCTTTTTCCTCTTCTAGTGAGGATATTGATTTATTAAATTCTTCTAATCTTCAATTTTTAGAAGATACAGAACCTTGGGAATCTTTAAAAAAGGTCTCAATGGATATTGAAATGCAGGACCCTGTTTCAGAAAATTTAAGGCCAGGAAAAATGCGGAAGAGACAATCAAGAAGTAAAGTGGTATATCCCAAAACCAATCACACAGATAACACAGAATAAAAAGAAAATAAATAGGGCAATCTTGCATTCAAAACTTAAATCTTCATTCATATTACAATATTCAGATTCTGATCATCCAGATCGCTCGAAGCGCAGGAGAGAGCATAAGTCTGACACACTAGACTCAAACTAGACTCAATCTAGAAAACTAGAACTCATTCTCAACTCGTTGTGTCTTGGAAGGCGTCTTTGAGGTCCTCTTATAGGAAGAGACTGGTTCCATCAAAGCAAAGCTTTTACCTCCTTTTTTACAATTTTTGAGTTCCGTCAATAGATGAGTGACACCTAAGAGAATCTTATCCGTAGCAACACTAAAAGTAAATGCATGAACATGGATAAGAACCAACCGACAAAACTTTCTGTAGCCATAAATAAAGGCGTGAACAGGAAAAGTTAACAACCGTGATTAAGACACATGTCACGTACATGCTGAATTTACACCCAAAAGTCACTATGGGTTTTGCTTTTTAATAATAGGCTAGCATCCTATTTATCACATCTTAACGTGGGTGATATCACGGCACAGACAAGCCCTTGTGCTAACAGAATTAGAACGGAATGGGATCTAGAAGGTTATCTGGAAGTTCTTCAAAAACACGCTCCCAATCTTCTCTTCTTTCGTTGAAGACGTGATCAACCTGAACCATGTAGTCTTGAGAGTAGGCAATGTCTTGCTCAAATCTTGAGATTACTAAAGCTGGTTGAAGATGTATCTCCATATTGAAAATCTTTACTTGTGCTTTCCACTGTTGTCTGAGGGGAAAGAATTCTAACCTTGGAAACCTGTATCCTGATCTTGGATAACACATTAAATAATGAGTTAGAGCATTACAAATCTTATGATAAAGATTAGGATACAACAGATTAAAGAATTCTTCCATATCAGCATTAAATCTTGCACCAATTAAGTCTGCATAATCTTCAAAGGTATCTTGATCAAAACTAATTCGAGTTATTAACCCAAATTTTATTCCCTTTAGAAGATTCATTTTGCTGGCTTTGGACCAGTTCATGCCAAAAAGTCCTTTGATGCGTAAATGGATTGCACTTCTCCCACACCAAAACTTTATTGGGGCTGTAGTTAATCCGAAGGCTTCTTTAAACTCAATTTCTTCATCAGGATCAACTAATGATTGGTGATGGTAAGCAATAAGATTTTGGAGATTTCTGAACCATTTGTTTAAGAAATATGATTCTAGTAATGTAATCACAATTTCTTTTGGAAGAGAGGGGAGAGAGATGACTTCCCTATTATCATGTACCATGTACATTCCTGTTCCATCTGGTCTATACCAATCTGGGGATAAGAATTCGAGATCAGTATAGATTGAACCTGCCATTTCCCTGGTTAGAGTATCTGCAAGGGGGTTATTTTCTCCTTTGATCCATTCGATATCAAAATCATAACTGAGAAATTCAAAATACCATCTTGCAACTCGTCCTTGAGCTATATCTTTATTGGGCTTCTTTTTTAGCAGGCTCCTCATAGCTTGGCTATCAGTTCTTACAGTAAAATGGACGGGCTTGAGGAAAATCTTGAACTTATCTAATCCATTTTTAACTGCAAGAATCTCTTTTTCATAAATATGATATCTGCCTTGGGTATCTGTAAAAGTTCCTGATCTGTAACCGCAGATATTCTTTATTCCACTTTCTTCTTCCTGTATCAAAATTAAAATGGGGATGGAGAATATTATCTACCAAAGAAAAATGAACATGAAAAAAGCCTTTTTCTTTCCATCTTTTGATGTCTTCGGGAAGAAGAAATGGAAGATTGACTGGACATATACCAACACCAGAAACTTTTAAGTTAATTTCTGATTGTCTTACACTATTCATAGTTCTTGCCTTAATGCCTTTTTCAAGATAAAGATCTGATATCTTTATTTCAGGAAATTTGAAGTTGCCAGAATTATCTACTAATTCATCTTTATCTTGGAAATAGTTATGAATAACACTTGAAAGAGAGCCACTTGCATTCATTGAGCGCTGACTAGCCATTATAGAGATTTAGAACTTACTTGGAATTGCTTTAAATCCGTTCACTGCTACAATTTCCGTCTCACTGCTCACCCTTAACGCCTATCCTTCGGCTTCAACAGGGATTTACGGTCTTACTGCGGGTCCACAGCTACTGGTGATAGCTTCTTCCTTTTTCTGGACGTTACTCTTTTATGAACTCTTCAGAGTTGCTCAATGTGGCAATGCTACTTTCGAGATCCAAACTATTGCTAAAATAAAAACAATAACTATAGCTGCAATCTTGACAAATATGCTAATTCCTGATGGACAATAAACTTGTCTGAATGTATCCTGAATTTGGGTTTCAATATCGGGCATTATAACTAGGCTCTGATACCAATTTTACCAGGAAAAATGCGGAAGAGACAATCAAGAAGTAAAGTGGTATATCCCAAAACCAATCACACAGATAACACAGAATAAAAAGAAAATAAATAGGGAAATCTTGCATTCAAAACTTAAATCTTCATTCATATTACAATATTCAGATTCTGATCATCCAGATCGCTCGAAGCGCAGGAGAGAGCATAAGTCTGACACACTAGACTCAAACTAGACTCAATCTAGAAAACTAGAACTCGAATTTTACCAGGAAAAATGCGGAAGAGACAATCAAGAAGTAAAGTGGTATATCCCAAAACCAATCACACAGATAACACAGAATAAAAAGAAAATAAATAGGGCAATCTTGCATTCAAAACTTAAATCTTCATTCATATTACAATATTCAGATTCTGATCATCCAGATCGCTCGAAGCGCAGGAGAGAGCATAAGTCTGACACACTAGACTCAAACTAGACTCAATCTAGAAAACTAGAACTCATTCTCAACTCGTTGTGTCTTGGAAGGCGTCTTTGAGGTCCTCTTATAGGAAGAGACTGGTTCCATCAAAGCAAAGCTTTTACCTCCTTTTTTACAATTTTTGAGTTCCGTCAATAGATGAGTGACACCTAAGAGAATCTTATCCGTAGCAACACTAAAAGTAAATGCATGAACATGGATAAGAACCAACCAACAAAACTTTCCGTAGCCATAAATAAAGGCGTGAACAGGAAAAGTTAACAACCGTGATTAAGACACATGTCACGTACATGCTGACTTTACACCCAAAAGTCACTATGGGTTTTGCTTTTTAATAATAGGGTAGCATCCTATTTATCACATCTTAACGTGGGTGATATCACGGCACAGACAAGCCCTTGTGCTAACAGAATTAGAACGGAATGGGATCTAGAAGGTTATCTGGAAGTTCTTCAAAAACACGCTCCCAATCTTCTCTTCTTTCGTTGAAGACGTGATCAACCTGAACCATGTAGTCTTGAGAGTAGGCAATGTCTTGCTCAAATCTTGAGATTACTAAAGCTGGTTGAAGATGTATCTCCATATTGAAAATCTTTACTTGTGCTTTCCACTGTTGTCTGAGGGGAAAGAATTCTAACCTTGGAAACCTGTATCCTGATCTTGGATAACACATTAAATAATGAGTTAGAGCATTACAAATCTTATGATAAAGATTAGGATACAACAGATTAAAGAATTCTTCCATATCAGCATTAAATCTTGCACCAATTAAGTCTGCATAATCTTCAAAGGTATCTTGATCAAAACTAATTCGAGTTATTAACCCAAATTTTATTCCCTTTAGAAGATTCATTTTGCTGGCTTTGGACCAGTTCATGCCAAAAAGTCCTTTGATGCGTAAATGGATTGCACTTCTCCCACACCAAAACTTTATTGGGGCTGTAGTTAATCCGAAGGCTTCTTTAAACTCAATTTCTTCATCAGGATCAACTAATGATTGGTGATGGTAAGCAATAAGATTTTGGAGATTTCTGAACCATTTGTTTAAGAAATATGATTCTAGTAATGTAATCACAATTTCTTTTGGAAGAGAGGGGAGAGAGATGACTTCCCTATTATCATGTACCATGTACATTCCTGTTCCATCTGGTCTATACCAATCTGGGGATAAGAATTCGAGATCAGTATAGATTGAACCTGCCATTTCCCTGGTTAGAGTATCTGCAAGGGGGTTATTTTCTCCTTTGATCCATTCGATATCAAAATCATAACTGAGAAATTCAAAATACCATCTTGCAACTCGTCCTTGAGCTATATCTTTATTGGGCTTCTTTTTTAGCAGGCTCCTCATAGCTTGGCTATCAGTTCTTACAGTAAAATGGACGGGCTTGAGGAAAATCTTGAACTTATCTAATCCATTTTTAACTGCAAGAATCTCTTTTTCATAAATATGATATCTGCCTTGGGTATCTGTAAAAGTTCCTGATCTGTAACCGCAGATATTCTTTATTCCACTTTCTTCTTCCTGTATCAAAACAGCTGACCAGGTATTATCAGAAGCATCAGTATATAGAAATAGTGGAAGTTCTAATACTGGATTTTTTAAAGCAGGTAAAAATTGACACTTTGCTTTAATCCTTTGGACTGCTTCTGTCGCATTATCAGACCATCCTGACTGACCATCTTTGATATGAACCTGTATTAGTCTTCTATCTTCAGCCAATCCTTTGTAAAAAGGGGAAATATAATTCAAGCATCCAAGAAACCTTTGAATTTGTTTCTTATTTTGTAGTATATCTGGAAACTCTTGAATTCTTTGTAATATATGGGGCTGAAGTAAGACTTTACCATTGCTCATATGTAGACCGAGAAAATCAATTCGATCTTTTCCTATTACCAGTTTCTTTGCTGTCAGGCATATCCCATTTTTTAGTATAGCTGAAAGAAGGGCATCTAAATGCTGAAAGTGAAGATCCTCTGAATCAGAAAATATTAATATATCATCAATATAAACAGCACAAAAATCTTTTAAATGTCTCAATGCCTGGTCCGTTCTTCTTTGGAAATATGCTGGCGCAGTGCATAGACCAAAAGGCATTACATTCCATTGATATAGTCCTTGGGGAACTGAGAATGCTGTTTTGTACCTGTCTGATTCTCTGACCTTAACTTGCCAAAAACCTGACTTACAGTCAAATTTTGAAAAATACTTCTTATTTGCAGCTCTTCTGATTAAATCAGTACTAAAAGGAATAGGATAGTTAAATGGTAAGATAATATCATTGAGAGGTTTATAATTTATACACAACCTCTTTTTGCCTCTGATTTGTTCTGCTCTTTTGTTCACCAAGAATGCTGGGCAAGCAAATGGGCTTTTGCTTGGTCTGATGAACTGTCCATCTAGTAGTTCTTCCAGCTGTTCGTCCATTTCTGCAGTTTCTGTAGGACTCATTAGATAAGCTGGTTCATGGGGAATGACTGACATACATTCTGGTCTGATCTGAATTTCACAATCTTCATGTTCTTGTGACCAGAATTGTAGTGGATTGAGGCTACAACAATTCTTTTCGAACTTTTGCTTAATCTTAAGAAAGATATCTGTACCTTTTTCAGCCACTTCTTTTACTGATTCCTTCTTTTTCTTGCTCTTATCAAATTTATGATTTACAATTTTAAGAGCTGGTATTTCTAACTGACCTTCTTCATGCCTTAGGGCAATCTTATGTTTCCAAAACTGGAGAGGTTCATATTTTGTTAGAAATAGAAAGCCTAGAAGAACATCATCTTCTAAATCATTGTATTCTATGAAATCAGTAATAAATGTCTTTCCCATGATTTCTATATGGACGTCTTGTGCATATCTTCCCATATTGATCTTTTCGCCATTTATAGCATAGCTTTGTGGAATATCTTTCCTTTCCTTCCAGAACTGAGGAGGAATGGCATTGGTTTTTGCTAATGATCTTGAAGATCCTGTATCCACAAAAGCATCTAATGGGATATTTTTATAACCAGGAAAACAGAAATTTACTCTTATGTAATTTCCATGGTTTGCTAAAAGTAAAGAGCAAGAGCTTTCTTTATGAATGAGGCTATTGCCGCTGCTGCTAGCTTCTGATTCTGCAGATTTATCTTGATCTACTTTAAAAATTAAATCTTTAATTTCTCCCACCTCCGCAGAGAGATTTCTGATCTCCTTTTGTTGTTTAAGAAGAAGTCTCTTACAATCTGCAGTATCTTCTAATAAGAGATCAAACTTCGTAAAAATACCTATGATATCCGGATCAGTAGAGGAATGTTTATGTCTGGATCTGGAGGAAGAAGGTTCTTCATGCTTCTGTTGCCAAGGGGGAACTTTGTAACCATGTGGAGAGAGGTCCCTCTTAGAAGGCTTCTGCTGTTTCTTGAGTTGTTTCTCAGTTTCATTCTTTTTTGATTCTAAACTTTTTAGTCTAGAAAGATGTTGATGAACAGCCTTTTTTCTTTCATCTCTGGTTCCTGTTAATTTATAAGGATCTTTAGACTTTTCAACCTGTATCTGTATTGTTAAATCAGATAGAGTAGATTTTAACAATGTAACAAGAAAGTCTTCATCTGTGTCTGATAAATCAGACGAAGAAGTAGAAACGGACAATTTTTTTGAATGTCTATTTCTATCCTTTAATCCTTTAAATTTCAACATAAAAGTTGATTCAGGAACTTCTTCAACTAATTCATAAAGCTGTTGTTGAAGATGCAGTGAATGACTACTTTTGACCACTTCCCATTCTGGATTATCTTTTTCAAAGATCGCATAGATCTTAGATCCAGGGTTTAATTTCTTAGGACAGTTTGTCGCATAATGTGGTCCTTTACAAATAAAGCACTTGATATGCTTTGGAGCAGAATTCTGCCTTTTTTGAAGCAAGTAAGGAGTCTTAGAAGATCTCCTTTTCTTATAAGGAATTGCTTTGAATTTCCTTTTCTTGAAATAACCATGTTTACTTCTTTTAAAAGTAAACTCTCCTTCATGGTGATTTGTCCTAGTGCACTTTTTACATCTACATCTACTTCCACACTTATTTTTCTTGAACTGCTTTAGCTGCTGGAAGTCTTTTAACTGATTGATCGGAGGAAGATCACAAAATTCTTTTAAATTACAAGTGTAATTATATTCTTCCTTGTTGGTCTGGAGAGCACCCAGAAGACATTGCTTTTCTAGCTTATACCTGATCAATCTCTTAATAGTAGGAAAAGTTACATCATCAAGCTGCTTATTATCTTTTCTGATAATATAATCCTGAGCCCATGCACCTAAACCACAAGGTAAAGAATTTAAGTAATACTGCTTAGTGGTTAAGTCATGCATCTTATTTGCTGCAACCATGTATGATTCAAACATACAGTTATAAGCATCAAACTTGGCTAAGTTCTTAAGCTTCATAGATTGCAAAATCTTGTTTGCTTCTAGGGCTTGATTTGAGATGTCATCACAGAAGAGATCTGTCAATAACCATTTGAATTCATCAAAACCAGCTTGAATAATATCATCCTTTCCTATATTTGTAGGATCTACTAAAACTGGATCCGAAGAGGATGTAGGAGTAATTTTTGGCATAGGGCCAACATCTGGTAGATTATTCCACCAGTTTCTTAACTTGCCAGCCACGAGTCTGACAGAGTATAGAACTTTTGCAGGTTCAGACCATGTACCATTTCTATCAAACAAATTTTCTAAAGTGTCTGTCCAGGTACAGATGGCTTCATAAGGATTGACCAATTTGTCAATATTCAGAATATAGCCACTTGAGGCATAAGGTCGGAGTTGCTCAGGCCTTAAATTTTCTGAAACAATGTTTATAGATGGCAAAGAAAAGTAGATGAAGTGGTGACTCAGATTGGTAAAGAACAGTGCAAGGATGAAGAGCCTTTGAAAAGGAAAGAACAAAGTGAAAATGTAGTGGTAAGGATAGTCAAGTGCCCTGTGGTGTTGAATCAGGTAAAAAGACAGTCAAAAGGTGTTGGGACAGAGTCTTGTGAGAATGGAAGAACAACAAGTAAGTGGATAGTGGACTGTCCTAATAAAGAGATAGTAAGTTATGATGTGGCAGTGGACTGTGGTGATGAAGAGATGGTGAATCTTGATGAGACAGTGAGCCACAAGATTGAAGGGATAGAGAACAAGGAGATAAAGGGTGATACTGATGCTAGTACAATAAATAGAACAAGTACAGGTCTGACAAAGGTTGCAAGGACTGATGACACTGTTGACAGTGGAAAAGTGGCAGACAAAGGACTCTTGGACAGTGGATGATGCATGAAGGAAAAAGTAAATTGAAGGCAGTAAATGGAGGTGAGAGTGCAGGTATGGAGGAAGGTAAAACATCAATGTTTGAAGTTGGAAATGAAGTGAAACATCCCACAATGTTGTGTGACAGTGAGAAGCATGAAGTGAGTAAAGACATTCATAAAGATGATAAGGGTAGGGCAAGGAAAAAGCAACATGAACCTGATGGAAAATGCAAGGAGTTCAAAAGACATGAAGAATACAAAGGAGGACATATTACATTCATCTTTCCAAGGGACTTGGAAAAGCCGAAAGTTGGGGTGTATGGTGTAGGGGCACCATTTAAAAATGTTTTTCCATTCAGGTTTATAAGCTCTAGATTATAGATTTTGGATGGATTTTGCATAAAATAAGGTCTTAAAGACCATTTTAGATTTTAATAGGTCATTTTGATGGTATTAGGTGTTTTAGGGGGGTATTTAGTTTGACATTTGCAAAAAATGCATTTTTGGCAAAGTTGTAAAAGTTGCTTTTGTGGAAGACCAACGGTCTTCAGCTTTCAAAAGGAATTAAGGGAAGTTAGAAGGTCATTTGGCTTGGAAAAAGCATAAATATCTTGTATTCCATCGTTGTGAGGAGCTTTTTTTGAAGATTTGAATGAAAAACACCAAGTTTCAAAACTAATTTTTCTAGATTTTTTTTTTTTTCAATCTTTCCAACACTGTGTAAACCCGTACAAGGGTGTATTGATTAAGTATCTTCTTGTTTAGATAGGGATATGTGTTAATACACTTTTCATTGATCTTGAATGCCTTACATTACTTTTGTAGTGAGTTTTCTTCAATTTCCTTGTTACAGCCAGGTAGCCCTATTTTAAGGGTTTTGAAGTTCTCATAATGTAACAAGCCCATTCCACCTACTATTGAAGATGTGTCTCAGTGGTATGGGAACATATTAACTTATTTGGGTGTCTACAAGGCTCGAGGAAGCTTGGGAGGTCATTTTATGAGTTGGGTGTGAAGCCCAAGTATGAAGTTTTGTGTTTTCCATGAGGAAAAATGAGATTTTATGATGTCAAAGTAGGAGAATGATTGATGCAGCGAGTTTTCTTGGTTTTTTGAGAATGTGAAGTCCTAGATAAACCTATTTTAGGCGATTTCATGGTTTTTTATGAGTGGCATGTTAGTTTTTCAATAGAACCCTAGTTTTGTGGCTATAAATGAGGGTGTCATGAATGGGCCATTAGATGTTTGTATTTCTACAAAACAATTGTGGATTCCTAAGTTTGGAAACATGTGAGTTTCTTCCCATAGGGTTTTAGAAGTTTTGGATAAGTATCAAGAGTAGTTTCTTTGGAAAAAGAGGCTAATTAGAAGCCTAAAACAATGTAAAAGTCGATTTTGAGTACTCTAGTCTAAAGTGACCTTAGGTGAGTTTTTGATATGTTACATTTTGTCCAAATGGGTTCCTGATAAGGTTCATGTCATGGTCTGATGAGGTGTCATTGTGGAGTTACACCTGATTGAGTGAGGTTGGAAGGCTACAAGGAAATAGTGAAGAATGGCTGAGATTGAAAGAGTTTGAGCATTTGGTGATCTAATACTTGATTGGTTGATCAAATTGTGATAATTTGTGTTGCAGGACCTCCCCCTACTGTATCACTAAGCATCACAGTATTTGAGTAGTAGCCTGTCAAATTTGCAACCATTTTGCACTTTAGACTCCTGAGGGATTGAGCCGGTTGAATGTAGTTCAGATCAATTCAGCATGTTTGGGTGCAAAAGAGGACCATGCCTAGCATAAATGTACCCATCCAAGAACATTGGAATAGTTTGTTTGGTCACATGAGTTGCAGAATGAAAGTTGCACCACTTTGCAACTTTACACTGGTTGCATTTAACAACTTTTTCCTCAAGTGAAAAGTTGTCACCACATTAAAATACCTTTGAGATAGCAAAAACCAACAGAGGTTATTGTAGAGGGGCCCAACATGATCACATAGGCTTAGAAGAGAAGTTTCTAAGCATCACGGTATCCGAGTAATAGCCCATCAGAGATTGCAACCATTTTGCACTTTGGACTCTTAAGGCATTGAGTCGGTTGAATGTAGCTCAGAGTGATTCAACATGTTTGAGTGAAAAATAGGACCATTTATAGTGTAAACACACCCATCTGGCCACGTTGGAATAGTCTTTTTGGTCACACAAGTTGTAGAACGATAGTTGCACCACTTTGCAACTTTACACTGCTTGCATTTGACAACTTTTTCCTCAAGTGAAAAGTCATCACCATGGGAAAACACCTCTGAGATAGAAAAAACCAAGAGAGGTTATTGTAGAAGGTCCCAACATGATCCCATAGGCTCAAACGAGAAGTTTCTAAGCATCACGATATCCAAATAACAACCCGTCAAAGATTGCATCCATTTTGTAGTTTGAACTCTTAAGGGATTGAGCCGGTTGAATGTATCTCAGAATGATTCAACATGTTTGGGTGTGAAAGTGTGCCATGCTTAGCATAAAAATACCCATTTGGATGCATTGGAGTAGTCTGTTTGGTCACATGAGTTGCAGAACAAAAGTTGCACCACTTTGCAACTTTACATTGCTTGCATTTCACAACTTTTTTCTCAAACAAAAAGTCGTCACCATGAGAAAACGCCTCTGAGATAGAAAAAAATGAGAGAGGTTATTGTAGAGGGGCCCAAAACGATCCCATAGGCTTAGAAGAGAAGTTTCTAAGTGTCATGGTAACATGACTAATGACTATCGTAACTTTAATCTAAAAACCCTTGACATCAAAACTGTTAAATTTAGTTTTTAATGTTTATTAACAGTAGTTGAAAACTACCACAAAGGAATACCATATGACTAATTTTGAGTACAAAGATTATAAAAATATTATATGGAGAAAATTTGAGTCTAATATTACTATAATTAGTTAGCTCCTAATTTTTTTCTTGAATTTCATTATTCTCCCAAACAAATATTTGATATAGAGGACTATTTGGAATATGCAATTTACAAACAAAATAGATAATGTGTTGCATTGTGTGGTGTCTAGAAATATTTTTGTGCTTAATTCAAAGAAATATATGTATCATTTAGTACATTATCAATTTTCTATTTGTTGTGATGATTTTTGTGCACTCATATGTTCTATTAATGTGTTCTTGCTCTCATATTTAGTTTTTAGGCCATATGATGAGAAGCATGAACTTATGCATGTGTGAGATAGTATTACAATATTGTTTGGTAGATATCAATGCTACTTCATAACTATATCTTGCAATATTTCTTGGTATCCCAAGAAGCATGCCATACACTTCTAGTAATGTAACATTACAAGTAACTATATCTTGCATGGGTTTAATTGCATACTTGAAAGAACATTGACATTGTTTTATCCAAATATCCTTAGTTTTCTTTAACCATCCAAGAGAGTATGGTCTCAAGCGTGCTTGAGTGGAATGGTAGGTGATTCATTATATCTCACAAAATCAAATTCTTCTAGCTACCATGCCAATGATGACATGAACTTTTTATACATTAAACTAGCACTAATACATAAGAGACACTTGTATTCCTTTAAATTATGAATTATCACTATACTTGTGTTTGAAAAATATGCTTCTTCAACTAGTATCCTTAGGATATCTGGGATTTTAAGTGGCTTGTGTAATTAGAGATTGTTGTGCAACATTTAATGTCACAATGGGAACTTGTACAATACCTATGACTGAATTTAGAACCTAGCTTCCTTTTATACTATCATCAATTGGTGTGGATGGTGTTGTGGCTTTGGAATTCTACATGAATGAATTAGGTTTTTGTTGATAATTTTTTACACAAGGAAATTCAGTTTCTACAAAGAGGAATTGGAAGTGATATCTTGCATGGGTTTGTTCGTGTGAAGAATACATAATTTTTTTCCCTTTGATCTTACATATGTTATGAAATGATTGACCTAATATTTTCAAATTTAGAAACTCCATGCTTTTACATGAATACAAGGTGATAACCCACTTATATTCTTG
The DNA here is from genome assembly GCA_007258455.2 of Sequoia sempervirens. Lineage (NCBI taxonomy): Eukaryota > Viridiplantae > Streptophyta > Pinopsida > Cupressales > Cupressaceae > Sequoia > Sequoia sempervirens. The sequence continues at coordinate 20,599 of VDFB02155589.1, forward strand.
AGAAATTTGTGTTTCTTGGGAGTGTCTTCATGTGCATGCATGCAAATTAATCATGGAACTTAATAGTGCAGTCCTTAATTGATTACTCAAAATTAGAGTATCCATTTTTAGTAAACCAAAGGGGTAGTGTTGTGCCAATCTATAGATTGTTTTTTAGGCACCAAATGCATGAATATTGATATTGAAGACAAGAGTCTCAAAGACAACCACCATAGAGTATGCAAAGGATCATCAAATTATAGACAAAGGAAAAGGAAAATTTTAGACATAAATAGCAGCAAATTCATTGACATTCATAGCAAAAAATTCTTTAGATAGTCATACATTCATGAGTAGTTTTCAGACATAAGGAGCAAAAATTAATCGACATAAATAGTAGCAAAAAGAGTTGTGAAATGTACAGCAAATGAAGTCCCTTGAGCAGCAAATGATGATAGAAAAAAAAATGCAGTAATGATGATCGCAGTCCTTTGACAATGTGAACGTAATGCATGATATTTCATAAATAGACATTCATGTATAAGTGTCAATATAAATTATTTTCATAAACAAGTGTCATTTCTTCTTACCATAGATGGATCCTTGTTTCAAATTTTCTAAATTGATAATACATGAATAAAAATGATACAATACAACTAACTTTAAATGTAAGCCATAAATCATTATGCTTTAGATAAGAATACCAAAAGGAAGTAACACCATGACTAAAATTAGTTGACTTGAATTGTGCACAAGCTTAAATATATATTAAAAGGACAAGAACAAGAGTTGCATATATAATTACAAATATTATAGTAGTGATGAAAAAACATCATGAAAATCCTCCCATTTCTTAAAACTTGTAGCAATACATGCAAGGAATTAATCCTCCCATTTGCATCCCATATCATGAAATATCTTGTACAAGAAGAAACAAATGGAGTTGCTACCCAGTTTATTTTCTCCAATCCACCTTAGGTAGCCCAGTTATCTACATTCCAAATGCTTGAAAACATGTACATCCCCTACTCCCTTGGAAACACATGGATAGTAGCCTCGGTGTGCTTATGTACTCTCACTACAATTTGGTCCACAAAAAACCTGCAAAAGCCTAACAATTTTAGACATGAAGTCTGTAATGTCCCCTTTTTAGCGTTACCATGACTGTGGATGATTTAGCCTATTCCTGACCCTTATAGGCTAGAGTAGATGGTTAGGGGGTCTTATTTGGTAGTATTCGGTATGGCTTCACCTCCAGTGATCAGTGAGAGTTCAGGTCTGACCTTCGTTGGACTCAGTTTGGCACACTTAATATTTATAGTAAGTGACTATTCCAGGACAGTCAAGGTTTCTATCTATAGTAGGGCACCTGAACAGGTTTCATTTGCCTCATTTTAAGTGCCAATCCTTTACACCATTGGTTTGATCAGATAATGAGGGATTTACTATTTATAGTAAATCAGTGGTTGATAGAGAGGGACCCTTACTATTTTTAGTAAGGCAGTTGGATGTACAGTAGTGGTTAACTCCTTGGTTCAAACAGAATCGAGAAATAATGAGTATTTATGGAGTTATGTTATTTTAATTATTATTAAAGTAATACTTTATTAATAATTAAATATAAAGTGCAATTATAATGTGCAATAGGGCCAGGACCCTCATTTAAGTGATTTTTAAAGTGACTAAGGAATAATTAAAATATTTAAATGTTATTATAAAGTTATAATGTAACTTTATAATAATAAAGTCACTTTAATTTTATAAAGTGTGTTAGGTGAAAATTAAAAGTGGGAATATATCTTTTATCCCACATTGGCTAGGAAAGTGTTTGAGCTCTCACAAGAAAAGAATAAAAGGGACTTAAGAGCTCATTCTTAGGCATCCAATTGATGAATATTGTTTCAGTTGATTTTTATTGTGGAGCCTAGGGCTTCTGCAGTTTCTTCATTCGATCTTTGGGAATGAAAACTCCCATAGATTGGCATAATTGAGGTAGTGAGATATCTACTGAAGGGTTGCAGATTGTGGAGGTGATACTTCAGTTATCTCATTGGTGGTCAATTGTGGCCAAGGGCCAATTTTTGCATTGTTCGTTTGGAGTTTTTATTGGAGACATTTTTTGTGGATTGGGACTTCATTGATTCAGCTATATTGAATAAAATTGCAAGTCAGAAGTTATTGCATCTGCTGCTACAGTACCTGTGAACAGTGATACACTATAGTAATTGCTACAGTATGGCTACGATGACATGAACAATATTTCTACAGTGCCACTACAATATTTTGTAAGGGTTTGTAGAGAGGCGTCCTAATCCACAAATTGCCAGTTGCTGGTCAATAACATTTCTCAAGGCTCTAATCTATTTTTAAGCTGCTGCCATCCATTTTCAGGGTCAAACGTGCAGGTCCAGGTTGGTTATGTTCTTTGTAATTGCTGAAATTGAATATTTTAGAACTGAATAAATATGTAAACCTGAGACTGTGTACTGCTATGCATATTTATGAGTTCTATTTGGTCATAGATGCATGTGATTGATGCTCATAATTGAATCTCTTGACTGTTGTTCATTTCTAGGCTATACTAGTTTGCAATCAATCAAGTAAACACTCAATAATTGATGTAATAATTGTTGTTCCAGTCAAACTATTAATGTTGGTTGTGAAGTTAAGGTCTGGTATAATCTTTGGAGTGCATAAGATTGTCTTCAAGTGGTCTTATTGAGTTTGCAAAGGTCTAATTATAATTTTTGGGCAGTCATCTCATTGTTATCAGTTATTATTCACACATAGAAACTCAGTAGTAGTTGTTGTTCATGACTATTAAAATGTTTCATGTTGTCATTGCTTATTTGTTGAGTTGCACATGATCAAGATATGACTATTGTTTGGTAACTACTACTTTGCAACTCGGTTTATACTAGTGACAAATGCAATATGTTTGACAAAAATGCCCTTTCTAGCAAACTAAAAAAAATTAACCAAGAAAACAAGGAAAAAAATTTGTAATTGCGAGGTCCACCTAGAGTGGGTCATTACCATTGTGAAGAAACCCTAACCAATCTGCCCTAAAATTTTCAATTGAGTAGTTTGACATTTCATCAAACACTTTGTATATAAGGTCTGATTTCTAAGTTTTGGGTTCTTGTTTGTGTTTATGATGTTTCTTTTCAATGTCAAATGATGCAAGAGCACATAGAAATGAAGAGTAGATTGCATATATCATAAAAAACCAAATACTCAATGATAGATCACTTAATTAACTTCAAATCAGAACTAAGAACGCTATTAAACAGATTTGTAGCAGTAGTTCTCAGACTGGTTAAGCTTTGCAAAATAGACTAACAAGAAGTAAGTAAATTATATGGCCAGGTCCCAACATACCCATTAATTTGTATCTTCAATGGAGTACAAAGAATAGTCATAAATGGAATAAGTAACTGAAGGAGAGGCCTATAATATGCTTGAAATCTGCCCAGCACTCTAAAATATAACAACTCATGTACTATTGATGTGCAACGATAAACCCCTATCCAATGTGCTCAATAAATGCTTGAAATCTGACTTAAACTTCACTCAGATTTATGCATACATAGAAATTCTTAACAGTAGATAATAAACCTAATTTCCCTTAGTTGAAATCCTTCAAAACTTGTAGTATGCTTCACAAATGTGCCCAACACTGTAGCGTTATTGTTCACATTTTACTGTAGTAGCAATTAAAGATTTAAAATATGGTATAGAATGGTTGCCAAGAAAGAAGATACAGGTCTGCAATTAATTATCCTTCAATAATCTTCAAACCCTTGATAAAATTCTCCAATGAAGCACAAGTTGAACTCCTGAGATAGAGCACACAACCAGTGATAATTCAGATGATATTTCACAACCTCAAAATTGCATTACCAATTGAGAGTTTTCGTTCTCAATGGCCAAATGAAACAACTGTAGAAATCCTTTAGCTCCACAACTGAAAATATCAAAGCGATATTCAAATATGGATGCCTGATTATGAGCTCTTATGTCCCTTTTATTCTTTTCTTGTGAGAGCTCAAACACTTTCCTTGCCAATGTGGGATAAAAGATATATTTCCCACTTTAATTTTTCACTTAAAGCACTTTATAAAATTAAAGTGACTTTATTATTATAAAGTTGCATTATAACTTTATAATAACATTTAAATTTTTGTTGTACTCCAAATTAAAAATTTTGCTACACTTAGACATTTTGAAGAAATGAGTAAAAGTCTTGTTAAATTTGTCAAAATGGTCAAAATTTGGGTGTGTGTCTTGCATGAGGGGTAAAAACGTGAAATTTCCAAAATATGACGATCTGGGCCTGCTTAGAGCGACCTAATCTATAAAACCAAGATCTCAGTTTTTCATCCCTACTTTTTAGGAAAACTGCTATTTTTAGAAATTTTCTAAAAATAGTAACTTTTTCTAGGTTTTTTTGGGTTTCTTTTGAAACGCATACTAGTAAAATTTTCTAAAAATAGAAAGTTAGTCCATTAGGGTTCAAACTGATTTTGATTAGCTCAAAATACTTCCTCATCAAGCTGGTGCAGTCAAAATCAAGAAACGAGCAGTTTTTCCCTAATGGGTCTATTTTGCTTTTTCAATTTCAAAAAGTATTCTGAGAGCTTCAAAAGTCATCAATGGAGGTCAGTTAGCTGCCAGGCACCAGATTCAACACGCAAGCAATGAGCAGAAGATGGGATGGCAAACATGCATGAAGAACGAAGAATGAAGGTGAGAACTGTGGAAAATTGACTAAGTCTACCTAGCCTGGGCGCCCCTGAAGGAGAAAGGCACCCATCTTTTTAGGGAATCAAATGATGAAATTAGGGTTTGAGCCTCCAAGCAAAGTTTCTTAGTTTCCTCTTAGCTCC
>VDFB02155591.1:0-15555 GCA_007258455.2 Sequoia sempervirens
TTTTATTTAATCTTTTAATTCTATTTCTAATTTGTATCACTCATGTCGTTACTAACAGTTATCATAATGCATGACTAATTAGTCAATCTCAACCATCCGTTGATCTTTCAATCCTGGCCTGTCATTCAAATAATCAATTTTCTAGAAATTGACCTGGTCTTCATCATTCCAATCTCTCTCAAAAACTCTCACGAAATCTTATGACTTTTGAGAGCACTCAATCTTGAATCTTTGATATTTTGCTAATGATTATCTTAGGCTATACTTGCACGAATTTATGAAAAATCTGAGGGCAATTATACTACACAAGCAAAATGGAGAAGGGCAATCAAGATGAATCATGGAAATATGTAGCAATTTGGTGAGATTGTTCAAGTTTTATTTACTTTTGACTTTTCCTTTGTTATTTGTTGCTTAGCATTAGATTTACATTTAGATTTGTATTGCATGTTTTCTCTAATCTGTTCTTGTGCACTTTCTTGGCATTACAAGCATTGTTCATCCACATTTAAAGGGAGATATGCATCATTTAATGAAAGGTGAGTTAAAGGAAAGTTAAGCAAAGTAATTTCTCCATAGAGGAAAAAAAAAATGCCATAGTAGATGGATGTGGTTTGCAACTTCGCCCTTTACACAGACAATCACTTGTTCAATTTAAAATCGCGGCCTTCAAATGCTATGCATAGCCTGCAAAGAGTGATTAACCTTAATGTGTTCTACACGTGCCAAAATAAGGGATTCAACTGATTAAAAAATCAAGTGTAGCAGATAGGAAAGTCAATACATGAAAATAAATATAGATATCGATACATCCGATATGTGAAAATGTGTGGACGAGCATTGATGGACTTCAAGGAAATTTAGAATATTGTTTCCCAACTACTGTGATTTGTGTGGATAAGCTACTTTATCTCAAATTCACAAAGCTTATACCACATGACCAAGAAGATTAACCAAAAGAATGTCGTTGGAAGCAATATAGAAGATTAATAGTGCTGATTTTTAACAGAAGTTTCACCAATAAATAACAGAATGACCTTGAACTAAATTAAATAAGTGATATGAAAATTAAATGGATCATGTTGAAACATATGTGAGAGCAACATTCTTGCCCCATGGTGGGCTAAAATGTGAGAGGTCAACCTACAATTTCTAACAATAAATAAAGTATTCCAAATTAGCCATTGTTAGAACTCAAATAAACCACTCCCTATAAAATTCATTTGAACACAAGAATAATGGAAGCAAAGCACGAAAGAAGCAAAATAGAATGAAACATTATTCAAATGATCAAACCAACATCTTATAGGGGGATTGGTGCTATTTGATGTGGAAAATAGCCCTTTCCCAATCCCTTTTGATAAGCTCTAGAATATGATGAAGATGCAAGATGATAAGTGATCAAGTTGTGTAGTTGTGGAGGATTAAATCAATAGAGAGGGTCTCTATTTATAACCAAGAAGAATGGAAGAATGAAAAACATGGAGGATGTGGGACAAAACATGAGCCAATGACAAGATGCCACTTGTCAAGATGTGAGAGGACGAAGGTTGTGTACATTTTGATCAATGTGCCAAAGAGGGGGAGATTTGAAATTCAAAAGATGGCTTGTTGGAGGGAGAAGAAAGAGTCTTAAATGCCAAGTGGGAGACATGTAAGAGACAATGTAAGAGAAGTTAATGCTATGTTGGAGGACAAGACACTTGGGAGGGAGAATTCAAATTTGGAGAATATTCCCTCTTGATGCCTTTTTTGAAAAAAAGAAGATTTAATAAATCAAAAGAAATGATTTATTTGCACAAGTTGCAAAATCTAGAGGATTGGAGTGATTAGGATTAAGATTAATCATGGTTTGATTAATTTAATAGGAGATTAGGTGATTTTGACTTTTGACTTAGATTTTAGGATTAAAATAAATCAAAATGAGAAGAAAATGATTTTAGATTTAATTAAATAAATATTGATTTATTTAATCAAAGAGGATGATGTTAGTGTTAAATCAAATAAAGATGAATTTATTTAATTTAAATGGATGACTTTAGGAGATTAATTAAATAAACTTGATTTATTTAATTAAAGAGATAACTTAGGAGATTAATCAAATAAACTTGATTTATTTAATTGATGGGCGAATATGATTTAATTAAATATGAGGAATGCATGATGTCAATTTTGCATGTCTACAACCAGTCATTGATGATGAATATTTGACAGTATAGTTGAAGAGAAGGTAGTCACTAGGAGACAAAACTGCTGCAGTGCAGAGCCACTAAAGGACAAAATAAGGAAGAGACAAAGATGTATTTTTATATTGTTATATTTTGGGGGTAGGTGAAGCCCTAATGTAAAATGAATCTTTTCCACACAATGAAAGTAAATATTGGCCATTCATTTCACTTTTGGAAAACTATAAATAGGGGTCTCCTCTCATTTTAAAAGAGAGAGTTGAGTTGTTGTGTAAAGACATGCTGTAGAAATTAAATGAGAATTGCATTGTTTTGATGGGTTCTTGTGTTTCTTCACATGTGTGCATGATTCTTCTCCTCAACATTAGATTCTAGCTTTGATGTTTTATTTCCAAGTTACTTTAGTTGTTAGTGTTATGTTGCACTTTAATGGTGAAGAATGTTATGGTGTTGATGCCTCCCTTGTTCATACTTTTTGTTGTTTATTGATGATGAACATCAGTGTAAACTTAGTTTGAACATTACTTTATTGTTGCACTTAAAATTCATCTATTATTCATGCTTCATAGTGAGTGGATAGCTAGAAATCTGTAGACCTTAGAAGATTGCACTAGTTTCATGAGACTGTAGGCTATTTTGGTTAAGTGGAACTTGGTTTAAGGAAGGCTATCCACTGTAGCATCCTCCATTGTTACTGTTCAACATTAGTTGTAGGCCTAGTAAACCCTCCATCCCTCTTCCCTTTTGAATTTTCTTTGAAAATTGGATTTGAAACAAAGTTCAAACATCATTGTAAAGCCAAATCTGATGACAAACATAGAGTTTTAGACTGTTGTTTTGAACTTGCAGCAACTGCACTTCATTTCTAGAATTCCACAAAACTCCATCTGAAAATCCAATTCCCTCTTAGCTTAGTGAACCATAAATGCCCTTTGTGATTACCAACAAATCACATCAATCAACTAAGCTATTTTTGCAAGTCATGACCTGACACCCAAGAGACCTTGGGGTGATTGTCTGAAAACTCACTTGCAGATTTTCACCTTTCAAGAGAGGCATTGCACTTGTGCATTGTCTGTGTTGAGAAGTGAAAAAACACCCATCAACATGTTTGAAACTAGGTCTCGATAGGATAGGTTTTAAATGTGATTGATAATTTTGTCTGATAGTACTAGAACTTAGAGATCAAATACAATGATAATTTATACAAATATATTATCTCATACTTGTACTTATCTTAAGCATTTATGAATAAAATTGATCAAGGATCTATTATTTTCATCTTTGTAGTTTTTCCTATGTATGAATGTTTATTTTATAGCTTTTACTCAAGTAGTAAGTCAAATATGCTTTATAAGAAATATTGGATTCTTAAGGTATTACAAGGGTTTGAATTTTTTTGTAGAAATTAGAGGTATGATAATGTAATGCATTATTATTAATCCTAAGTGTTAGAGTCAATACTATTATTAATATTTTCAGTTGTGTTCCCTTGACTCCATGCCTTAGATTTTAAGGCATCGATCATATCTATAAGAAATTTTTTATTACAATTTCTTGATCAACTTCAAATTTAACATGAATTTCCCTTCCAAAAATATTTTATTGCATAATCTTATTTCCCATGTTCTCAAAGAAATGACTGCATAAAATCTCAAGGATCTAGCTCATCTCTGTGTTTTAATCTATAATTCTTGACTGAATTAGTGAGAACATATATGTTTAGAATAATATTCTTTATAATTGTGGATATTATATATCCACCTAATTACTCCAAGAAATCCTGGTAAATATTGTAGGATGGCCCTCTTAGGTTCTGTAGAGCCTAATGTATAGAGGAGATAATTACTGTCACAACCCTCTTTTCTACATATTAGTAATTAATAATTTTGAATAGATATAAATAATTATAATTATACCACCACATACTTATTGATTTCTATATTCAATCAATTGCTTTCCATATAACTTCATTATATAATAAACTATGATATCATATTGTAGACATAGAAAATGTACTGATTGACATTGCAAATCTAATCCCGACCACTAACACCATTTCATCCTAAATCATCCCTCGGTCTAACCATTTAATCGAATACCTTTATTTGATTAAATTCATCAATGATCCTCTCTTAATTAAATAAAACATTTATCTAATTAAGTCATCCTTTCTTGTTAATTAAATCAATCAGTTTGATCTAATTATCTCTATTTAATTAAATAATCAATTTTATTTGATTAAATCTTTAAAGTCCATCCATTAAATTAAATAAATCAAAACCTCATTTAGTTTAATCTAACATTAGCTCTTTTAATTATATAAATAAAAAATCCTTATTGAATTAATTTTGAAATCATATTCTTCTCATATTTGATTTAAATAAATCCACAAATCTAAGTCAAATTTGTCACATCAACTAATCTCTCATTAAATTAATTAGCCTTGATTAATTTAATCTCCATCCATGTCCCATCCTCTAGCTTTTAACTTGCACAAGAAAATAGATTTAATTCATTTATTAAATCTCTATTTTCTCTCAAAAGGCATAAAGGAATATTCCTCAAATTTGAATTCAAAATCCAAGTGGACTTTGTCCTTCCAACAAGGCATTTACTCCACCTAAAAAGTCCTTTGCTTTTGAGCCAAGTGGCATTCAATGCACCTTCTTTCTCTCTTACATGTCATTTCAACAATTTCAAATTTCAAATATATGCATTTATTGACACATTCTTCAAAACTTGCACATCCTCCATCCATTCACATGTTGACAAGTGGCACCTGGCCATTTGTTGATTCTTAGTCCCACATTGCTCCATTTTGGACATCTCTTCAACTTGATATTCTATAAATAAGAGGTCTTATTCCTCATTTGATCATCCACAACTTGAGTAAACTTACTATACTCAAATTCATAGCAATCTTCATCCATCTCATTAAGTTTTATAGCTAGGTTATGCAAATTTCATCTTGGAGCACTCATCAATCTTCAACAAAGTGGAACACAATCTTCATCACATCATTAGAGTTGGGAAAGGGCCAATTTTCACATCAAATTGACACCAACTCCCTCAAGAGATTAAGAGTTTTCCTTGTTTTAGAATAGGATTTGATATCTTAGCTTCAAGTTTGTTGTGTTCATTTCATTCCTTTTCTTCTGCATTCAAATGGATTTCTTGAGGAATCTCTATTCTAACTTGCATTTGATCTTACTAATGTGTTGGTTTATTGTGTTACTGCAGGTATAAAATATTGGTTCACACATAGGATAATAGAATGAAAATAAAAATATTTTATTTTGTATATTATTATTATTATGTATAAATATAAAATAAATAAATAATTATAAAAAATAAAACCTATTTATTTTTTAATTAAATATAGACATAAATAATTATTATTAAAATAAAAGTGAAACTAAATAAGAAATTTTAGTAACTCTAATAAAAGAAGATTTAAATTAATATAAAATTTAAAGTCAAAGTTCTTTAATTAGATATGGATTTATTATCTTGCATGGGCATGCTTAGGTAATTAGATATGGATTTATTACCTTGCATGGGCATGGTTAGGTAGTTTTTTTTTTATTAAGATGGCTAGAAGTAGACTTTTGCATGGAAACATGCAAAAGTGGGGGTTTCTTATAAGCACTTGGAAGTCTTTAAGATAAAATAGTGGGTGGTAGTAGTGGGGGCATACTGGCAGAAATGGGGGAAATTCTTAAGGTCAAGGAATTCAAGGGAAGAGAATGGAAACATTCGATGGGAGGATTTTATAGGACAAGTGGAATATGTGAGGGGAGGAGGAAGACGGTATTCACTGGGAAAAATATATAAGAAAGAAAGGGTGCATAGTTAATGTAGATACATAATTTACTTTCCTCTCATATGGTTGTGTCATAAGGAGTCCAGTCTGTGTCTAAGCATGCCTAAAGTGATACCTACCTTAGTGTACTCTTTCTCAACCTTAATGTCTTTTGGTCTCCCTTAGAGAAATTTGATTTAGTGAATAATACTAGAAGCATAGTTTTTTTATTATAGGATAGGTTATAGGAGAACTTATATTATTAACTTCCATTAAGCCTGAACTATATATTAGCATTCTAGAAATGATAGAAACATATAATTGTTTAAAGTTAACAATACAAAGATATTTTGGTCTAGAAGATGGGTTAAATATTGTTTGAATAGATTAAATGGAATAATTGATTCTTAATCAATTAGGTTGGTTAATTTGAAGATTCATCTATTTTATGAGAAAGATTGTGTTATTAGGATTAGTCATTGAAAACCTTGAGGGAGAATAAAAAATAGTAAAACCTGGTTAAGTCCAAATACTTAAATAACCTTTAATGACACTTTAATATATAGTAGACCCTGAAATAATTATATTTCTTAAATATTCATCATGCATCATGCATAGATATGTTTTTGGGTTAACTTACCTTATTTTAAAGTGAATATTGATTAGCGTAAAATAAATATTGAGATACGTGAATACTATATTTGACCATCTTAATGATGGAGTATTTGAAGGTTTTTGGTTAAATTATAAGCTAATAGTAGTGGAGTATTATTCTAAGTTTAGATGAAGTATTAGTGATTATATTGAAGTAGATAATTGAACATAGATATGTATAACTTGTTGGAAGATGTGTTTGAATGCTTATGTGTAAATCTTCTCTTATTTCCATGTAGTTTTTGTAATGGTTATGTATGCCTGGATGCATTCTTTTATCAAAACATTATAATAGATCATATGCGTGCATGATTTTATAAGAATGTATACACATAAATAAATAAATAAATTTATATATATATATATATATTATGACTATATATGTATCTGTATATATATACATACATGTGATATACCTTCTTAATTTAATTTTTGCATATTCTTATATTGTTGAAATCTCTATATTTCTATGATTATTGAAGCATGCATTTAGTTATATTTGCATATGCTTGTGTGCATATTAATTGTGATTGAAATACATTCATTATGCCTAATATCATTGAAATATGCTAAGACCTTGTCTTGTTTATTATAAGAAAATGTTGAACAAATAGCATTGAAGTTGAACTGATATGTTGCTTTATGTGACTGGCATATGCATTCTAGAGTGTTCCTAGTTTGTGTTTGAAATTCATGATATTTTTAGATGTAGATGTGTCATGCTTCACTATTCCATTTCTCCAATCAATTTCTTATTGCTAGTCTTCCTTGAGTTAGGTCGGGTATTCTTCTTTCAAGAATAATTTTGGGGAAGTGAATCACTTTGTGGTAGGGTGGTAATGTGCTCTAGCAATGTTCTCACCCTTCATGTGGATGAAGGAGTTAAATTTTGCTTGTTAGGAAGGTCCATGTTATGATTCATTGTATAATCTTGTTCTTGACCATGTGGTCTATTATAAGGAATACATTCCTTTATGTTTTTCCATGATATTGGCTTATGTACTCCAAAGTTTCATGTTGAAATATAATTCCTTGTCTCTATTTTTGAATACTTGACTCATGTCATTTTTATATGCTCCTTATTCGTGTAATATGTGTAAATTGCTAATTTTAATTTATGGTGGATGTTACAATTTCAAAATCCATCTCCCATTTATTGGCCAACCTCTTAAGACAGTCAATTATCTGAAGTAGCTAACCTACAGATTGTCATAAGATTCTGGTTGGGAAAATTAAAACACCAACAGGATAACTATGAGATAATTTTGTAGGTGACTTTTCATGAATTGACAAGATGTAGGGATTCAATTGCAACAATGAAAAATTTGTCTTCAAAATTCCTTCAATCCTCTCTAAACCTAAAACCTGTACATTCACAAAGAGAATAAATATTGTGCCATTTAGGGGCTTGCCTTAGTCAAACCCCATGTTAGTTTTTTCAATTCGATAACAACAATATTGATGATAAAAATGGATAAATGATAGGAGGGAATGATGAATTGATAAAGTGTTGTAACTCACCACCCTTCAATGGCTTCCTTGAAGGATTGAAGTCATGCACATTATTGGTGTTTCCAACTAATTGTCTAGGTTTCTCTAAATTTTAGCTACTTGTACATAAAAACCCTGGGTGAGTGGCCAACAAATAGGAGACAGATTGGAAAGTTATCCTTTGCACTTTAGGCTTTGCAAAACCAAGGTGGGTACCCTTATAACATCATATACACATAAAAACTCTATGTAGATGATGCCTTTGATAATAGATCATCACACTACTACGATGGAATGTCTTTGATGGGCTAAATCATCTATGCAACCCTCTCTAACTTCAATGATTCTTTGTAGCATGAAAATTAATATAAACAACAAAATTACAGAAAGTGAAGGTTTTGATTTTAATTTTATATCTGATTTTGTCAAAGATTTAAGCTCTAAGATCTAGATTGACCAATGCCTTTGATGGGAGATATAAAATACTTTCATTTAAGGCTTTTTATGTTTAAAAAGACTTGTTGTTATTGTTAATTGACATTACCGGTGGTAGACAATAGATTAACATATTTGCTTATTTTACTTTATGTTTAACTAAATTAGCGAATATTTTGGAAGTAATAGCTTATGTTAAATGCGTTGCTTTATGATGACTTTGGATGAGATAATTATACTGCATTGATCTTTATTGTCATGATTGTTGTCCTTTTCTTAAGGGTTTTTAATAGGGTATCTTAAAGGTTGATGAGATGGTTAAACTCTCTATTTAATCATGAGGAATGACTACGCTATAGATGGGCCCTGCTAGATGATGAGTCACTCAAATTCTAAATCAACTTCTTTATAGTTGGTTGAGGAACTTTTACTTCTAGCGCCAATCTAAAATAGTTCTGGCATAGTCCTCCTTAGTCCACTTCAGTTCTATTTTTAGTTTCATTTTGTAATCTATAGTTGGTCGCCTTAAGTTTTGGCAGTTAACACCATGTTAGAAGCTAATAAGGATATTTTATAAATATCCATATTTCGGTCTTAGTTAGGAGTTAGATAATTTGCAATCAGAATTTTTGTAATCACAAGCAATACTTTGTTCTACGTTCTACTTTTGATCAATGAGAAGGGAAGTAAGAATTTAATCAATTCACTATGTTAAAGGATCTTACCTGAGGAAGAGCAGGGCCCGCTCAACCTTTGGAATAATCTTATGGTATTTTTGTTAAGTGATTTTATTTTCTAATTCATTAATATTAAATTTGTAGTAGAAATTGATTTTGAATTATTCAATCGTTGAAATCATCTTCTACCTTGGTAAATGTTAAAATCGGATAATTACTTCTATTTACAATTACGTTCGAAGTTTCAGTTTATTATGGTTAAGATCGAATTGTTAGAATGGTTAGATTTATTTATTAGAAATGTTGAATTGAACCATTAGAATTGTTAATAAGTTTCTTAGATAAATTAGATTTAGATGTTGTTCGAATCGGTTAAACTTGATGTTTGTTTGTTGAGTTTCATTTAAGCAATGTTAGGAATTTATGGAAAGATGGAGTTGAAGTTTGTTCAGAATCTGTTCATGGAGATTAGTCTTTATGCTTTTAGAATAATCGTCATTTTCTTGCAATTCATTCCTACTCTTAAATTAGCATTTACTTTCCAGCAATTAAGTTATGTATTTCTTTTGAAGCAAAATATAATTAATTTGAATTCCATATTTTAGATTAGGAATTAAAGTAATCATTAATTTTCTCCATGAATTGGTCTAAATTGAAGTCAATAAAGTCAAAATTAAGTCAACAATATTTTAAATTAGAAGCTAAAATAGATTTAAATCTTAGGAATTAGTCGCTATAGTTTAGCTCTTGAAAGTTCCTGAAGAGCTCCTGAGAGCTCCTGAAGTAGGAAAAATGATACCTGAAGTTGCTGTTTACAGTGCAAACCCCCCCAAAAGAATCCATGACAACTATCCTTATCATATATTTCTCTGAGACACACCTGGTTCGATAAAAGAATTAATTAAATGATGCAAGTTGTGACATCAACGACCTTTCCCATCAGCCTTATCCACACAAAGTCTAAAAATGCAATAAAACTCCTACAACAGATCAATCCTCTGGCTTCTTATAACCTTACTTCTTTACAACAAGAAACCAACAAATAAAAAATAGTATCAAGCTACTTGAAGATCCATATTGCAACATCACAACTCTAGATGAATGAATTGAAAGAAAAATTACTCTTCCTCAAATAGAAGTAGACAATTTATAAACTCATAACACAAAATGTGGAATGTGAACTAGAAAATAATCCTTGATTATATTGATTCAAGAGAAATGAGTACAATAATGGAGAGAATGATAAAATTGATATACACCATTAACTATAATGCTATGATAATTTAGGTCATATGTTGTTATTATAGATAAAAATTTACAACATTTCCTCTCTAAGCTTAAGAGGAATGAACTATACAACCTAAGACCTATGCAAAGACTTACAAAAACTAAGGGATAAAATTGCTTGGATGAGGCCCAAAATTCCCTTTTATAAGCATAAAGGAAGTAGCAGGAAAAAGGACTCATTCAAATACCAAAAGTAATTCAAAATTTACAATGAACAGGAAGTGGTCCAAAACTCTAACAGTCACTCCAAAAGTAATTGAGAATCAACTACAACATTAAGGTTAGCATATGGTAGCAAATATTCCAAAATTTGTCATGGCAGTAGATAAGATAGCTCCAAAATTCTTTGTATGACAAGCCCATGCAACAGTTACACCTGGTGGTTAGGAGCCGATTGAAAAGCAACTCAAGTTGCATCATCCTACTATTCCATGGGCTCCACTTGCTCTACTAAGGTGTCAATCCTTAGTGGAAAAAAACTATTGACTCTCTTTGAATGTGCCCTGTATTCATTTCCAATCAAAACTTACACTGAATTTGGAAAACCCATCAAACTAAGCTCCATCCTAGTGAGAGCATCAATACTAGCATTCAGTTGGTCTACATCAGCCTCACCCTCTTTATTTATTTTATTGTACATGGGTGTGAGAAGGTTGGAAAATTTTTCTTTCCATTCTACACATGCTACCATATCCCCCTCATTTACCAAAATTGGAGGCATATAAAACCCCTCAAAACCCTCAAAGGTACCAAGATATCTCTTAAATAGATCTCTATATTTATTGTGATGACACATGATGTTATCCAACTAATTTGACTCCCTCAAAATGTCAAACACCAAATTGTTGTCAAAATTTGAATTGTTAACTAGTAATCTCAACAAATTCAACACCTTGGGACCATTTTATTTGCGTTCATTTCAATCTCATCCATACTTGGTTGTGAGAAGAGAAAGAATCTTTCAATTATGAATAGTTTTCCTATAATTTATCCACATGGGAGAGGATCTTAGACAACCTATACCCCAAAATTTTGTCTACCAAATCAGATACCTTCTTTGTAGATGCCTCCTTTATTGTTCTAACCTTTGTAGTGCTTTGTTTTAGCTTCTCCCTTAACTCCTTTATCTCCACTTCTAATTTATTCTTGTCATGTGAGGCTTGAGCATCCTCAATTTGTTGTGGATGGGGAAATGATCCCTAAACTGCATTGAGCCTTTACTCAAGGTTTTGGTTTAGGGAATTTTCCCTGTCTAGATTAGCTTGAAGCTTATTAACAATTGCATCTGTGAAGAGAGCATCATTAATTGTCAAGGAAGTTTCCTGTGTTGAACTTGTGTCACCAACCCTTCTAATAACAATATTCTTGGTGATCTCATTTGGGTTGGAAATGACCTGTGACTTATTGGACTCGAGGAAAATTGACCATATAGCCAAGGTTTCATGACCAAGGTGATATCTAGACCCATAATATAGGTCTTCTTCTTGATCTTTAGATCCCAAAATTGGAGCCTCACCCTGGTGTTTCCTTATTGCATTGAAGTAAATAGCTGAGGAGATGTCCCAGCCTGGAAGGAGCAAACACCTTGATTTCTTCACTAATTCTCTCCCCTTCTTAGGAGTCATTCCTTCCATCTCCTCTCTCACTCTTCTCTAAAATTACTTTATTGTAGCCTTCTGCTCATATCCTAAGAACTTTCCTATAGTGAGGGTTTCTCTCAATTCTTCTCCTTTATTCTTAAGGACAAGGTCCCTGAACTCCTGGGTAGTGATGAATGCCTCATAACTCAAAAATTCCTTGCTAGCTTTGGCCCTGATGTCATTAATGACATCACCCCCTATTTCAAAATTGATAGCCATCCTATCATTAGTTTGTCTCTCAATGAGCATCCTAGGGGAGGAAGTTCTTACTAGATTACCAATGCATCTTCATCTACTTCCTCAAGATCAATGGGGTAATCCAATAAAGGCTCAATACTTAGATCAATAATGTGTAATGGGGTTACTAGTTGGTGGTTTTGTGGTACTTTATCTCTGGGGGAGGGAGAACCTAGAGTTCTTGATGAAATTTGAGGGATATTGGCCAACAATTAGCTGACATTGTCTAACATAGTCATCATCCTGACTATGGGATCCCTGATATGTAGATATGACCCTTTGAAAGATGGGTCAAATTTCATTCTCTTATTCTTTACAATTTGAATTTTAACAGATAATTCTCTTCTCCTAGTTGTCATGCTCTCAAAGGAGCAATTCCTAGTCAAATCTTCAATGTTGTCAGGCACATGATGGTAGGTTGACAATTTATAAACTTATATTTCCTTATTGATGTATCCCTCTAGATCAAAGCTCCTAACCTTGTCCAACTTCATCTTGTAAGGTAGAAGCTTCTTTGGAATGAGTTCCATGCCATATCTATTCAATGCCAAAAAATCTAAGAAAGCTATAGTGGCAAGGAGAAGGGAATGCTTCTTGTTATTCCTGAAATGGTGCTTATCATATGCATTAAGTTGCCACATGATCTCTAGGAATGTCAATATGTCAAGAACATCCTTTGGAAGGACATGGGGTGCAATTGGAGTTCCAAAAAACCTTATCATGGTAGCATCTGAGTAAAATATTATGATAAATTTTATTTTCTAGGGTGAGGTCATGAGGCCTCAAAAATATCCTCATCTCTTGAGACAAACCCCAATCAATGGGTAAGCCTAGCCCCTACCTCAAAGGTTTGACAAAGAAATCCTCAAAAGATGCATAATTTAAATATTTGTAGTCCTTGTCCCACCCATATGTCCATTCCTAGATTGGTAGTAGCATATTATTTTCACCAGTGGCCCTAACCTACAACTAAGGTGGCCATACTTGCTTCTCTACATACAAAATCATGTGCAGTAGGAGAGAATATTACCTAAAACTTATTGGACTAGTGGGATCCCTATTGATTGCACAAAGAGACATGTGCAATTGCTCAACAACATACCCTACAAATTCATAGGGCATGTTGACTAATGAGAAGTATGTCTTCTAGAAATAGAACTTGAATATGTCATAAGGGCTCCAAATCACCCTTTCCAAACCTCTGACACTCTTTTCTAGGCCCTTTTGGTTTGAAACAAGGTCCATCTAACCCTGTAACTATTTCTATTTCTTTCATATTCTCTATTAAGTGCACCCAATTCAATTGTAAATCTTGCATTGGGGTCTAATTGAAATACCCAATACAATTGAGCCCTATCCAACAGTAGCAATCTATGGCCAACAATAGTGAGAAAAAACCTAGAATAGGGTCATATGCCACAGCCAATTGTTGGATCAACTCTATGTTTACAAAAAATTTGGCACCATCAACTTTCCTAACCCTAGATTCTAGATATTGGAAATTGGCCTTTCTACATAGGCCTTCCTGTATGTGTGCTTAAACAATGCACATCCCTCTTTCACAATAATGGGGTCTCTACACCTAGTACCTTGGTCCATAAGTTTGTCCGTAACACTGCCGAACCCTAGACCCACCTTTGATTTTTTTGATAATCCCAGAAATAGGGCAATTATCTCTTCCTCTATCACCCTTCTCTTCCCAACCGAAGTTCCAACCATTTTATATAATTACAAAGAGCTAGGGTTTAAATACTTTAACTAGGGTTTTACAGTGTTTCTTCTAGATGGAGGATATGAGAAAATTTTGACAACATATACCCCATATAAACCACTATTCTTTGATTTTGAACTAATAATGATCAATTTTACACTTTTAATTATGCTTGAATTAGTAGATGAGGTTGAATTAATTACTTTCTTTAGCATCACAAAAGCCCTAATTTTGCACTTGAAACACTTTGTTCGATCTAGAAAATGTAGCAACTCACTTGATCACCTTAGTATTTGTGAGGACTAAATTTGGACAAGTATTTTATCTTTGGTGTCATGAATTCAGTAGATAACAGTCCCATCCACCATTACTTCCTTCACATGCTTGAACACATGACTAGTGAGAGATGTTTTCCAAGTTTGAATGTGGACCGTCGATCTCCAAATAAACGACCATCATGAAAGTTTGAATTTTCCTATGCAAAGAGACAACCCTATTTTGTCATTATATGGATAGGTGTTGTTGTTTTGCTTACTTACAAAGTGATTAAATGATAAAAATATACCTCCAATGATAGAAGAACTCATTGTGAAGCCCCAAGATGTTGACACTTGTCATCATCTTGCAACTTCACTAGAGCCAAAGGCCAGTCCCAACATAGTCTCACTAAGGCTTGAGCTCTCATGATAGAATTTAACACATGCTAAATCAACAACTTAAGGTGACTAGGAGAAAGGGGGAACTACATCATATGAGACAAAAGGGCTTAGTGTCATGGAAATAAAAAAATGACAAATAACATTAGCCCCTTAAAATATCAGGACATGTCACTATTTTAGGGTATTGCAAAGCTTAGATGATGACAAAACCAAGCCTCAACAAACCAAAGGATAGTGCGATATCACGACACATGTCCAAATCACTCTATCAAATAAAAAACTATTAGGTAGGTGAAAAATTAAGTCATAAAAAATTATTAGGAGGGAACTTCCTAGCAAAAGGGGACACAAGACACATGGCACTGATACTCATAAGTTGTAACTTAAGGACTAGTCAAAAAGTGAATGATGCCAATGATAAAACATGAGAACACCAGGGCATTATGCTAATAGGGTTTTAGAAAGCCCTAGGTTGCAGACCTAACAACCCTAATTCAATCAGTTGATTACCACCAAACATTTTACCACCCTCTAAACTATATAAGACCATGGAAAAATTACAAGCTCCACCATGCATCACTTCAAGGTCTTGGATCTTTCTTTCTTTCTTTCTTGAATTTCTTGTAGACCTACAACAAGAGTTAGCCTTCACAAATAATGATAACATAAACACATATGAACTCACATATGATTTAACATGATGTTAGGATCTTTAATTGTTGCAATAAAGCTTTGAAATTCTACTCTTTACTTTCTCGATAGTGCTCTCAATG
>VDFB02155592.1:0-31899 GCA_007258455.2 Sequoia sempervirens
TGAGCATGCAGTTGCAATTTCAACCAGTTGTCTCCCTATAGTTATTGCAGATACCAATGCAATAGGGTTAGGTGGACATAGACAAGAAGTCCCCTATCCACAAGTTATAGCTGGGTGATGTAGTCTACGCCTCTTCCAAGAAAGAAATCTTGCAAAAACATAAGAAGAGTGTGGAGTTGATTGATGAAGTAGTAAAGGTATTGCAAGAGAGTGTACCTAGAGTAAGGATCGACAATTCTCTATCTAGTGTACAAAATTTAAAGCTTTTACTCAATTATTTTAAATAATATTCTAGTGCATTGGAAGAGAGATTGGAGAAGGAGATCACCAAAAGGGTCGATGATAGGAATATGGAAGAAATGGTGGATAAATTTTCCATTGCACATAATAAATTTTAGAAAAATATCAAAGATGTACAAGATTTTGTAGAAGAGGAAAAATATTTGTTTCATTTTTTCCTAAAATGGGAAAGGTCCATAAAGAGTATAAAGAATCAAATGGACTCCATTGAGTCCTAGATTGACATGGAATTTGGTGTTTACAACACAAAAAATGATAAACATGGATCAACAAGGTTGGAAATTGAAAACCTACATGAACAATTCTTCTAGCTACAAGAACAACACAAAAAGATAATAGCATAGTTTGGACATCTTAGAGAGCTAGTAAATGAAAAGTATACATCTATATCTCGTGCTCTAACAAATATCAAGAAGACAAAAAATATCAATCTAGTACCTAACACTCTGGATGATGTAGAAGAATTCCTCATGGAGTTTAAACCTTAGAGTTGTATGCTTGGCATAGCTAAGAAGGAATGGGACAATGAAAAGAAATTATGATAGGCACACCTTGAAAAATTACAAATATCAAACAATAGCAATGTGCCCTCCACCAGTTAATTTGCATTTATTTCTATTTATTTTATGTATTTCATATTTCATTTTACATATGTGGAAGTTAGAAGGTATTATATTAGTGACAATTTTGATTTGGTATGATGCATAACACTATTAGGGGGAGTTGGTCAGGTTTTTGAAATTTTGTTACTCTCATTCATAACAGTTAGGGGGAGATGTGTGTAAAAGGGGGAGCAAAGAATATAATAAATATGTTTGCACCATTTTCCCTTGATATCAAAGGGGGAGAAATTTTGGAGGAGTTGAGGCATGTTGCCATCAATAAAAAAGGGTGATATTGTTGGAAGTTTAAGGAGTATGTCATTGATATGCTTGTTGGAAACATGAGCATGAGACACATAGTGTGTAGATATAGTGTTTTCATTGGTGTTAACATTGTGGTTTGATATGAAGATTGATGTGGAGATTGATTAGTGAAGCATGCGTGTCTTTGATAATGATAATCCAATGCATAGTTGCAAGAAGTTTTGGTCTAGTAAAGACAATTGAGTGGAAGAATTGGCTAAGTTTCAAAACATACTTTTTAGTGTACAGAGCATCATTTTTTTGGTCTGCATTGGTTTGCATTGAAGAATCATGCTTTGTGGTTCTAAGGAATTTTTTTTGGTTGTTAGTGGAGTTTAAATCTAAAGTTTCATGTTGTTTTTCCCTCTGGTGTTGCAGTTATGGATGACAGTATATTGGGTGTGCCGATGATAGTGTTTGCTAGTGCAAAGTACATGTTTTAATAACTTTGTGGTTCACCACGAAATAATATAAGGTCTTGCAGATTTGTGGAGGTGTTTATAGGTATTAGTAACATTTAGGTTCCAAGTGACATGAAGTTTGGAGCTCTGCATGTTGGTTTGAGGATGATCAGTTGGCTTATTTTGATGTTAGGTCTTTAGTGGTGTCAAGCTAAGATGTTTAAGGGTATGTGGAGTTTAAATGAGTATTGATGCATTATGTGGGAGAAATTATAGGTCCATGCCAGCCTATTTGTATTTTTTATAAGTTTTGATTGTGGTGTGAAATATCTTTTGGACCAACGAGTTATTATTTTTCATGATACATCTAATTAGGTTGACCTAATTGATGTTGCAAGAGTTTGCAAATGCAATGGGTATAAGTATAAGATCTTTTTTGGTGTTGGGTAAGGATGAAAGTGAACATACATGTGTTGTTGATGCAAATTGTGTGAATGTAATGAAAATGTAGAGCAAAGTAGAGTGTTAGAGAATAATGGTATGAAGTGTGTAAACTAGGTATATTGAGCTTCAGTGGAACTGTAATTACTACATATTGTAGATGCAATTTCTTGGTAGTGATCCACCCCTTTTTTGATATCTTTATTTTTTTCTATGGATAGTGAGTCTACTAGGATAGTGAGTCCACTTGCAATGATAATTTCAGTAATATGTTGTAACTGGTTATAATATATTGTGAGTTGATCCTCACCATGGTTTTTCCCTTTTTGGGTTTTCCACATAAAAAATTGATGTCCATGTGTTATGTGCTTTGATGGTTGCTTTCATGCTTTCCTTCCTTACTACAAATTGAATATGATATGTGGAATGAATTTTTAAATGGTTTCAGAGAATATTGATTCACCCCCCTCTCATTATTTCGGGTGTTCAACAACGTATACATGTATTGGTCGAGGAAGAAGGGTTTTGAATTTTTGATAATTCTTTATAGCATGTCACATGGCTTGTATTTGGTGGTAAAAAATGGTTCTAAATTTACAATATATAAATTTAATTTTTAGTTATTTTTGTATTAGTTGAATGATAATAAAAAGTTTGATTATTTGTGAAATATATTGTAAAATTAGTTTGAATGGTGATAATATTGAAATCCTTGATTATGGGTCTTACATTGTTGAGTCGAATGCTTAGGATTCTTCATATTTCATTATTTATTAGCTAATTACATGAATATATATGTAGTTTCTATTTAAGATGATAAAATTTCATCACCCCTTAGTTTAATACATAATTATCTCTATAGTGACTACATAAAAATAAATTTCATCATAGCATTGTTCTCCAACTTTGTTCACTTCTCCTTTGACACATGTGCATATTCCTCGTAACCAAAAAATCTAAGATGCCTTAATGAAGGATTATGGCCTGGCCATGTCTCTATAGTTGTCTTATCAACAAGAGTTGATGTAGGAGATCTATTAATCAGGTAACAAGTAGTGGGAACAGCTTCAACCCAAAATATTTGTTCTAAACCAGCACCACTCAACATATTCCTAGCCTTCTCCATTAGTGTATTGTTCATTCTTTTAGCAACTCCATTCTACTATGGAGAATATAAAGTTTTCTTCTATATATTAATAATACAATCTTTACAAAATCTATCAAAACCATTAGAGAAAAATTCAATGCCACTATTAGTCCTTTAAGATTTTATTTTCTTTCCAGTCTACAACTTAACCATTGCTTTTAATTTTTAAATCGACTAAAAAATTTAGATTTACTCTTTAGAAAGTATACCCATGTTCTTCTACTATAATCATCAATAAATGAAACATAATATGTGGATTTTCTAATTGAAGGAACATCTACATAACCAAACACATTAGAATGAGTAAGATCCTATACACCATAATATTTATGAGAACTCGAGTAAAATTGAACATGGTTTTTCTTTCCATAAATGCAATGGTCACAAAAATTGAATTCAAGATTACAATCAGACATACCTTCAACAAGGTTTTTATTTGACACAACAAGAATATTGTTCATCTAATGATGATGGGGGTGTGTGAGGGGGTCTCATATCTGATGGAAAATATTTTATTAGCTTGAATTTTCCTAGAAGGAAACCCTATTTTATGAGGGCATTGTATTACAACTATGTATTGTGATGTATTTTGAGAGTTTGAAAGAAGTCAATTTTCCTTTGGATCTCTGGTTGGTGATACTCCTATAAGAAGATTTCTTTACAGATATATTGTAATCCTTATATTGGGTTGATTTTGGAGTGTGGAGTTTTTCTCTTGAAAAGGTTTTCCCCATGTAAATCATTGTATTGTGGTATGCATGATATTTATGTTTATTTATGTTTGAATTTTTGTAACTATTAAAGATCTGTAAAGTTTTGCATTATCCTCTTCTTAATATTAGTGTAGGAAGTTGTTTCCCTACCTTTACCTTAACTTCCTTATAGTAGAGGGTATAGGGTTGAGGGTTGAGGGATTAGGGTTGAAGGGTTGAATGTTGAGGGATTAGGGTCAAGGGTTCATGGTTTAGAGCTTAAGGTATAGGGTTGACAGATTAGGGCAGAGGGTATAATGTATACAATAGAGGTTTTATAGTTGAGGGTTGAGGGTTGAGGGATTAAGGGTTTAACGTATACAGTCAAGGGATTAGGGTTGAGGTTTGAGGTTATAGGGTTTAAGGGTTGAGGGTATAGGGTTTAAGGGTTGAGGGTTGAGGGATTAAGGGATTAAGGTTTGAGAGTTGAGGATTTAAGGTATATAGTTGAGGGTTTAGGGTTTAAGGGTTGAGGGATAAGGGGTTAGAGATTAAGGGTTTAGGTTTTAAGGCTTGATGGTTGAGGGATTAGGGTTTAAGGGTTGAGGGTTGAGGGTCGAATGTATAGGGTAGATGTTTTATAGTTGAGGGTTAAGGGTTGAGGTATTAAGGGTATATGGGTTGAGGGTTGAGGGTTTAAGGTATAGGGTTAAGGGTTTAATGTATAGGGTAGAGGGATGAGGTTTGAGGGTTAGTATTTAAGGGTTGAGGGATGAGAGATTATAGTTTAAGGATTTAGGGTTTAAGGGTTGAGGGTTGAGGGATTATGGTTGAGGGTCAAGGGTTTAGGGTTTAACATATAAGGTTGAGGGATTAGGGTTGAGGGTTGAGAGTTGAGGGATTAAGGGTTTATAGATTGAGGCATTAAGGGTTTAAGGTATGATGGAGTCCCTAAATTTTTTAGCTATTACAGGTCCTTTTTGTTGTGCAATTTTTCACACACACGCCCCACTAAAAGTAGGGACCCTATTTTTCTTTCGTTCTTGGTGTTTTGGCCCTTCAATTTTGAGGATTTTCTTGCTTGGGCATGTGCTTGGATGTTTATATTGCTTGTATTGATGATCCCTCAATGGTGTATATTGAAAATCTTAAGTTTTAGACAATTTTTAGGTTTTCCTTCAACTTCGGGATTTTCTTCCACTGGTGGAATTCCCCGGTTTCCTTGAAAGCCCGGTGGCAGATGCTTTTACACTGTGATCTAGAGATTTTGGTCCTTCGTGGAATTTCATGGTGACCGAATTTCTCTAAAATTTTGTCTCTCTATCGGATTCCTAGGTTTTGGTTTGGCATGTCTTGTTGAGTGCATTAATGCTCAATTGTACAATTTCTACAACATGTATTTAATTGATTTTGGGGAGTTTTGTGCCATTAAGTCTTTATCACTTGCTTTTTATTGATATGAGGTGCTTGATCTTGAGTGCTTGGCTGGACTTGGCATGTTGGATTTATGAATTCCTAGATTTGGTGGTGATTTTCCTGGGTATCATCATAACTATTGTTGTTTGCTAGGGCACTAAAGATTTTTATCTTTCATTACTGTAATCGAGTTTCACTTATCAATGGTATGTATTTATTTCCTTTCTTTTGATTATTGAATGTGAATGATTCTTTGGCATATTGAGTGTGCTTGGAGTTTGAATTTCTACATGTTTAGGCATTGAACATCTTGAGGCTAGGATTGCTCGATTTTGTTAGATGGACGATCCAAAGTGAGTTTGTGAGCTTTTTTTTCGGTGTCATTATGAAGTAGCTTTCTTGTGGAGACCATAAGGATCTTTTTGAAACCTAGCAAAGTGAGTAAGTTGAGCCCAAGCTTGTCTTATATGTTCATGGAAAAATTTTAGGGTTTCAAGTTTAGGGCATCACTACTTCCCATCAATTTACTTCAGGATAAGTCTTGAATTTAAAGATGATCTATAAGAGGTTCAAATCAAGCTAGTTTTAGGCCCTCATATTTGTGATTGTTCGATCAATTTGAGTGAATTCGCGAAGAAACGACAATATCCAAAAGTTTGAAGTCTTCACAGAATTCCTTAACTGTCGGAATTCCCTAGTTCTCTGTCCTCCCTTTTTTTTCTCGAAGATATGCAAAATACAGAGTTGTGCCCTTCTCACGGATTTCCTCTCCCTACAGATTTTCTCGAAAGTCTCACCATTTGAAAAATTGGAGAAATAAAAAGATTAGATGTTGTATGTCTTGAAATTTCATGGTTGATTTGAATAATTTGAGAGATGTTTCACACTTTTTCTTTATATGGGTGATTGGTTTATGATGTTTATGCCATAATCATTAAAATATATCTGGCATGGAATTCCCTAGAATTCCTCTCTGGCTTGATTTCCCTGAATGGCTGAAAACTCTGAATTTCCTAGAATCCGTGTCTTGTGGTGAATTAGAGGATTTTAATTGTGACTTTCTTGAATTGTTGAATGACAAGCATGATATTTATGGTGAACTGAACAAGATTCTAATATTGTAAAAAGGATTTATTGTGGTATCTTGTTGATTTTAGGCTGAATCAAATAAGGCAGTGACAAGTGGAACCAAGGGTAGAATAATGGATCCAGGTGCAGAGGGGTCTTCTGTTTCTGAGGTAGAAAGAATCAAATTGGATATAAAGAGCAAGGTTCTAGAGTCCAAGATTTCCTCCATCTGGACTGGGGTGGGTGACACCAATGTGAGCATATGGGATTATGAGGAATTCAAGGCAAGAATGGCACAACCAAACTCTCCATTGTTGGCCAGAAGATTGATAAAATCAGGGTTGGCTCATGTGGCTGGTTTTCCTCCTACAATTCAATGTTATGAGTTAGTGCTTGAGTGTGCTAGGCATTATGATAGAGGTACACAAAGGGTGATCAGTCCTCAAGGTAGGATGTTAGCTAACTTTTCTCTTGTATCTATGGCACAAAATTTTGACATGCCTGACAGATCTCATGTGGTGGGCTTAGATTTGGAGATTGCTAAAAGTTATTTTGAAGATGATTCAAGCAAGGCTCTGCAGGTAGTCAACTCTTGGTTGGAGAAACCTAAGCCCCATATCTCAAAGCTACCAAAACAATTATTCAAGGAAAAATTCAAACCAAAATACTATGATGCCATCACATTACTTAGTAGGGTAATAGGTTTGAAGAGTGTGAGAGTTTTTGAAAATTGGATGTTCCTTGTCATAGTAAGGATGGAATAGAAGACCGATTATCATTGGGAAGGCATTATAAGTGCCATGATACATGATCAGCTATGCAATTTATTACAAACTAAGAGCTTCACAATGACTTCTTACCTATTCTATGCCTTGGATAGGTTTCATCCATATAAGGGATTAGGTACACGAGGAACCTTTGGTAAAGATGTAATATATGAAGTCTATCCATAGCTACATCTGGGTAGCTCAAGCTATAGAAGGGTGAATGATGCATTCACCATTTACATCACTAGATTGCTCCAAGGTGTAGAGCATGCAAGAATATATGACAATGCTAAGGAATTGATCAAAAGGTATGGGGCTTGGTTCATACAGTTTCCCACCTTTTCATACATAAGGATAGATGGTTGTCAGAGGGCCCCTTATAGGCTTCCTAGGTATCCTACTGATCACCTCACACTCCTAGAGGTCACAAGTCAAATATGTGATTTTGATTCCATAGTGAAGAAGGAGAAGCATAAAACTGGATTTGGCAATGACTTTCCCCTAAGGGTGGGTAGTAATGAGGCCTGTCCTTCCATACATACGACTCACTTTTCTGAAGAGGAGATGAGTACTCTATGCCTTTCTTTTCATTTTAAGAGGTCCAAATTTGAAAAAACTAGTGAAGCCCAGAAGAAAGCAAGTAGAGAATATAGTCACAAGGATGACTTAGAGAATTATTGGGCTAACTATAAAGATGATTTTGAAATTTGAAAGAAGTTATATAGGATACTAGTTAACTTGATTAGACTATACAATGTTAAGGTCATCCCAGAATAGATAGATGATGATCGAGATTTAATTTAGGGTCATGATTATGAGGCTGTAAAAGATAAATCGGTTGGAGAAATAGATTGGTTGGAGGAGGAGAAAATAGAGTTAGATCAAATAATGACTCTAGTAATTAAATATAAAAAGTTATGGCTTAAGCACAAGATTTGGGAACTAGAAAGTGAGGGTGTGTAGTGCACTTATGATTTGATGGGAGACTTGGAGTCTCATTCCACTTTTGAGGAATCGGCAGAGCAGAATCCTAAAGGTAAGACCAAGGCGAGTTCTCCCTTTAAGATAAAGATTAAGGATGCTCAAGTAGAGGAAGTTGATGAGGCAAAGAAAAAAAGAAAACCCATTGCTAAAAAGAGGAAACATGTTTCAAGGAAAAACAGGGCTATAGAGGATGAAGTTGAAAAGGAGAGAAAAGAGGCTAGCATTTCTATGCCCAAAAGAAGAAGAGTAGTAAGGTTGTCACAGAAAGAAAAGGAGACTTCCAAGGTAGGAGGTGAAGTTCACCCACTAGTTGTTAATGTGGAAAGCTCAGGTGAGAAAACATAAGTGTATAGGAGAAGATCAAGGACTCCATCCCCTAAAGATGGTATGTTAAAGAAAGGTGCTCCTGCAATTGTTCCTACCATTGAACATGATAATGTTCCTCTCTCTCATGAAGCTCATAATGTACCAGATGAACCCAAAGATGTTGAAGGTCATCAAGATTAGAAAGGAGAATAATTCCAAGAGGGTGAACTCTATAGTGTTGAGGAAAAGATGGAAAAGGTGTTGCAGTAACCTCTAGTGACTTATGAGGACTCACCTATGAGAAGTGAATAGGATAGACCTCCTCAAAGGGAAGTACCAAGAAAAAATCCTTCACCGGTGCATGAGGAAGAAGAACATGACAAGAGAGAAGAGAGTAAAGTTGAAGAGACTCTTGGGAGGCAAGATTTGCATGAAGAAGCATCCAAGGATCATCAAGATACAGTTGGACAGGGTAGTGAGCAGTCAGATCCCACAATGCCTAATTGGTTAGATAGAGAATTGAAGAGTAAGCAGGTTGTAGTTGATGACACTCTTCCTAATTGGGATGACCTACTGGCTCAGATTGGGAAAGGTAAAACAAAGAAGAAGGCAAGGGTTATTTCAAGGATTGAGAGAGATGCAACAAATAACAGGGTAGTTCACATTGCTACTCCTACTCCTGATAAGAATAGGGATGATGTGGCTGGTAGTGATTACACTATGCAGACTATTAACTTAGGGCCTACTTCCATGGAACAAGAAATTGAAGAGTATGAAGGCTCCAATGCTGTAATCTTGGGTAGATTGAGGAAGGAAGTACAAACTAAGCAAGAGTTAAAGAGGGAGAATGAGAAATTAAAGAAGTACTTGCAAGATTTAATGGAGCCTTTGCAATCCATCAGCTCCTTATCATCTACTGCAAGCCTCCTTCCACAAGAAACAATAACCGAGTTGGAAAGAATGAAAACTACTATCCATGCCACAAAGAGTTGGTTGCAAGGAGTGCAAGTTAGGGGAGATAATGCTATCAAAGACCTTCTTTCAACTGGTGGAGAGGCTATGAGGTCCATAGATTGGTTAAAGAATGTAGTTGCTTGTGATAAGGAGGATATGGATCTCTTGCCGCAGAAGACCAAAACCATCATGGAATATACTGAAGATAAATTGGTGAGTGATGGTATTCTTCCTTCCTCCAGAGCTGCAAAACCTTGAGAATGGTTTGAAGTTTTGCAAATAAGGAAAAGGGTTCTGAAGAAGGTGTATAAGCAAAGGAGACAAATTGAGGATACCCTGGCTAAGATCTATAACAAATGCATTTCCTTCTTTGAGGTCATCATAGGAAGGAAAAGGTTTGCACCAAAACATCTAAGTTTGGAGCAGTTAAGAAAATGGTGGCGAGATGTATATTCTCCAAATAATGAGGATCAAGTCACTGAACACTAGTTGGATGATGCATCCACATACATTGTAGTAATGGACAAGTATCAAACCAAAAAAGGGGAATGGGATAAAATAGCAGAGTAGTCAAGAGAGGACATAAAGTCCATTGAAAGGAGAATCAAGGTTTTAGCTATGCCACCTACAACCGACTTGGATAGGATATTTTTGATGGTACAGGATAAGATGGAGCATGCTAAGGATAAGGGAGAAGCAGTTAATGCAATGCTACATTGGAATTTGTGCTTCCCCATTATTTCCCTTCTCCTTCACATGCATTGGTCTAGATTATGTTGGAAATCCTAGGCCGACCTGGATGGCGTACATGCATTTAATGCATATGTTATTTTTTTTTGAATTCCTCTTGGGCCGACTTGTTTGTGGCCATTTTTTATTGTAAACATTAATTACGCTGACCTATCTTGAAGGGTTTCTATAAATATGGAATTTTTCCTCATTTGTAAGGGCTAGATAGTTTTACTTTGGAGAAAATTAAGCAATATAGCAAGAGTTAGAGTTAGAAGTTAGTTGATTTTGAGCAAGTGTTCTAACACATAACACTGGAATTGTTGCTATTATTGGGTGATTCAATACAATTGAAGACATTGTGCTCTTGGTGAATTCTCGTGTTGTTTTATCTTGCATGGTTCTTGTTGTTCTATCTTTTGAGATTTCTTGAGAAATATTAGATATATGTTAGATTTATAATTAGATATGATTCGATGGTGTTTATGGTTTGATGTTTAAAGTGTTTGTAGCAATCCCTAGTCCATACTTTTTGCAACTAGCTGATTGTTTGTTGCTTTGCAAAGTTAGCCTAGACTTTAATATTCATTGTGCTTAGTTCAATTGTGAAGGTTTATTCATTTCAATTTCAATAGGGTTGTTTTGTATGAATGCTCATGATCTAAAAATATTTAATGCCTTAGAAGATTGCACTATTTATGTAAGATTGAAGATCCATTTGGGTCAAATAGGAATTAGTGTCTGAGGGATTGGTCCATTTCAAGTCTTTCATCATTTGCATTGTTAACCTTAGGAATAGTTTTAAATTTAGAAGTCACTCAAAATATTTGTCTTTTGCTATTTCTTTATCATTCAAGTTATATTTAGGATTGGAAGTATCACCATATTGCTAGATCTGATAAATTTAAGGATTTAGTATTTTCTTGTAGTAAGGTCCCTTTGTGATTACCAACATTTTCACATATTATTTGAGTTGTTTATGCATTGTCAAGACCTGACGTTAGAGACCTTGGGGTTATCTCTTGAGGATTGATGATAGAGATTTACCTTTCAAGGGAGATAGGATTTCCATATTCTGTCTGAGTTGTTGTGCAAAAAACACCATCAACACTTTTGAGCTCGGTAATAGCATGTCACAGGATGCCCACAGGTAGGGTTTAAGGTTTTATTTATGTAACATTGTTTTCAAATGCTTCACTTACAAACCTTGGGTGTTTTAATTTTGCATTGACTTGCTCTGCCCATTTGTCAATTGTTTAAGTTTCCTGTTGAGCCATCTTTGTGCATTCCTTACTGGCCCCTTTGCTTAGGTTACCCGGTTACCTTCAATTGCAAATAATTTTAATTTTCCCAAGGTCATGCTTTAATATTTCGCTCATAAATGACTTAAGTCCAAGTCATTTGTCTTCAAGGGTAAAATTTTGTCAGCCTAGTCATGGCCCTCTTTTATAACTAACTTTGTCACATGTGTAGGATTGATGATCATTAGATTGTGGGATTTAATTTGAGTCATTCCCCACTGGCTCGCGTATCCCAAATGATGGAAATTTAATGGTAGTGTGGTTTGCAAGATGCTAACATGTGTTTAATCATGGGTACCAACCCCACTTTTACTTTTCATTCCGACACTCAAAGTTTTAAGATCAGCAGTGATTATTAAGAGGGAAGAGATGATCATTATCATTCCCCACCATATCACAAAGGGAAGATGCAAGCTTGTTAAAAGCCCTGAGGACCATGAGAAGTTGCCACATATGTCCTATGGTTACTAGCATGTGGAGCCCACAAGTACATGAAAGAAGATCTAGTTGGCACATTTCTATTAGCCAGTTGTTTGAGCTTGAACAACAATGAAATTCAAATGTAATTGACTCAATCTGAGTTATTCAAGATGGCCATCTCAATTGAAAATCAATCGTATACATTTAAAATTGTGAGTAAACCCATTGTAATTGTTTTACTTCATGCGAGCGAGCAGTAATGGTGGAGGTGACTCATAAATCTACTTAATTTTCCTCAAAATATGTGTATATGGCCAGTTCTTGCATAATTGAAATTTTAAGACATGTTTGGAGCAATACGAAAAATCATAAGAAGTGACTTGTAGAGTTCATCCTGACCACCATTAGGGTTATTGCAATTGAAATTTGTAAGTACAATAAACATAGTTTTATGCTTTATTTCATTTTTTTGAATTAGGGTTGGCTTTCAATTTGCTTTCTATGAATGTGTTTTATTGCTTTGCTTTAATTGCTTGGAAATAGGGTTAATTCTATCTTTAAAATCCATAGTCCCATGAAACCTTTTAGAATTAGCATTCACATTGAGTCATAGGTTTGAATTAGGAGGCTAGTAATTGAAACCTTTCTTGTTAAAACCTAGCCTGCTTAAAATTCATGGCTCCCAAAGTACAATTTGCCACCCCTTCGGCCCAATCTAGAACACTCTCCTAGGATGCAATTGACTTGTCACCCTCCTCTACGAATAATAAACCCAAAGGAAAGGTCTTGTTCTATGGCCCTACTGTTAGAGAGGGAGTGATGGATAAACAATGCTTCATAAAGGATGTCAAGTTGCCTTATACTAGATGGCAGCTCTTTCAACATTGGTTGAAGAACAGGAACCTTGGAGCTCCTCTCTATAATCCTTGGAGGTTAGATATGGGAAAATTAGTTGTTCCCAAAGTGTATATGGATGTGGATCTTCTGAAAGATATCACCTCAAGGTATGATCCAGTTTCTAGGGTTTTCAGGACATTTGATGGGAGGAATATGGTAAAGATAACTAGGAAAGAAATTGAAGATGTTTTTGATTTGCATGAGTGGATTCAGGATTCGGTTCCTCTAGATATGGATGATATCAGGAAGGAACACAATAATACCAAGGTATTCATCAAGAAAAAGTTGTTTCCCTTGCATACTATTGTGACTAATACTGGGAAGCATAGAAAGAAAATTAAAATTGGTGAGAAGGAGCTTGAGCCCTTCCCAAAGAGTTTTTTGCAAGCTATTTCATGAATAATGTATACTCTTTATGTCAAATCATTGGTTTTTCTCCACCTGACACATTGCAGAAAGAATATAGCTATCTAGCAACACATCTGCAACACCCAGCTTACAACATAGTCTATGATTATGCCACTTATTTGGCAGAACATATATCCATAAGGGTTTGGTTGAGCTGAAGGAAGGGAAACAATGGGTGAAGTTCTGGTGCTATTCACTATTAATGCATATGTTCTTGCATAAAGGGAAAAAGGTTTTTGAGAAAGATATAACTTTGAAAAGGAAGGCAAAAGGTGTTGATTTTCCTGTTCAATGTTGGACCTAGATTCTAGACAAGGATGATCTGAAGTATAATTATGTGATGTTTCAAAATGATTTTGCATCAAGAATAAGGAGATCCTTGATTTAACAACCACCAAGAATTCCTAAAGAAATTCATGAATTCTTGAGACCTATGGAGATGAGGCTAGACTTGAATTTGAGTCACAATTGGGGGGACTTGATTTTATACCCTGATAAAACAAGTTTTGGAGTATATGGCAATGGTCTAGATCCATATGTTCTGCCAAGAGATGTGCCACTAAGGATAGGATTTATTGAAATCATGAGACAATTGGGAGCTTCATAGGTAGTACACTTACCTAATACAACAAAGAAAGGCTCATTCTTTCTACAGTGGACAATGTTTGTTGATTATGTTTTGGTGAAAGGGGCATGGAAACAATTAGTACATCTTCTAGTGCCTTACAAGTTAGAGACTATGCACCCAAGGAATCATGATCCTAAGGGATTTATTACCAAATTAAAAACAAATAAGAGGTTGGGTAATTTTGTGCATATCTTTGATTATCCTGAAGATGTCATCAGGAACATTTTTAGCTTTCTAGAGTAGGATGAAAGGAAAGATAAGTATCTTGCTTATAGGAAGATGTTAGAGGAAAAATGGAAGAAGGATCACAATTATAATCCTTTGCCAAATATACTTGATGAATTTAGTCCAGTCATGTATGTTATGGATAATTTTGAAAATGTAGTTAGTATATTAAGGGAGCAATAGGAGGCTACATACAAAGGAAAAGCAAGAGTGGTTAAAGAAGAGACTACCATGACATTAGAAGAAAGGCCTACTTACCAACCACCCAAGCAACTAAGAATCTACTCCAAGAGGAAGAAAGTAATGAATGAAGAACAAATCTTGCTGACTCCTATCACTTCTGAGGGATCAAAGGTAGCTTCTCCTAAGAGTGAAATGCCATTACCTCTAGGGCAGGTTCCTCCACCTGTAATTGATCTTGATTCACCTCTAAGAATCCTTGCTTCATTGGAGTAGCCACCCCTTAAGAGACAAAATACTAAGGCAAGAGGAGTGGTTAAATATTATGATACAGATGAAGATGACATCTTTATCACTCCTAAGGATATGCAACAAGGAATGCCTCCCCGTGTAGGATAAATTGCCTCAAGTTTAGGACAAAGCAGTCTCAGGTTGGGAAAACTTGACATCAGTAGTCTAAATAGTGTAGATGACCTAAGGATTGAGGCTTGAAAGGAGTTTATGAAAGATGACTCCTTTATTGAAACATCTACATTTAGAGATTTTTGGTGGAGATCCAAAGCTACAGAATATGCAGAGAAATTGGCCACTAAAAGGAGCTTGCATCTAGAGTTACCAGAAAGTGTCATTCAGGCCAATGCGAGGAGTATTATGAAGAATGAATTTCAAAATATTAATGCCCAAGATGGTAGATAGCTTGTAAAGAAGTGTGGCATGCTACTGCCAAAGTGGAATATTGCCGATGCTATAGTCCTATACACTATAAGAATGGATGGAAGGCCTTTAGTGAAAACATAAGAGGAGTTGGATATGGCACTTTGGGGGTCTACATTTAGTGAAAACTGGGATGCACTAGCAATCTAGTCATTATCCATGGGATCCAGGAAACTAGTACTTTTCGAGTCATCAAATGTCAGCGGGAAATTACTTATGAAGAGAGTTGCTAATACCTCTACCATGGAGGTAGCTGACATGGCTATTAATGTTGCTAGATTTACTAAAGAAACTGTGGAAAACCTCACCCTTGAAAGGGATGAATTCAAGAACAAGTACCATGAGCTACTCAATGAATATGATAATTTTCAACAAAAGGTAGTTGTACTAGAGACTGAGTTGGAATTCTATAAGCAAAGGGAAGAAATGCAGAGAGATCATGGCTAGGCCAACTCAATTCGCCCACCTCCATCTTCTCCAATGTAACCTTCTCAATCTCCCCCTCAAGATCAAGCCTTGGAAATGGTACATTATCATTTGGGACAAGAGCCACTTTTAGTGGATGAACCAAGAAAATCAGGTCCCAATTCATTTGATGGGCCTACAAGGGAACAAATTCTTTCATAAGTTGAAACATATAAAAAGTTGTTGGAATAGGAACAAGACAAAATGTATGAAAACATCTCAAAGATTGTTCATACTATCTTGAAGCATCTATATATGAAGATCTAGGCCAACCTAAATAGTGTGCATGACAATTATGCCCTGAAGATGCGAGCAATAGGTTTATCTCAAAGATATAAGGAGTTGGCTATGCCAATCTTGAACAAGTGGATCCCAAGGAATGAGAGATTGAAGCTTATGGTTGTTGGAGCTAGCCATCATGAGGATAAATACCCTAAGGTGATTCCTACATATACATTTGTGTGTGAACTCAGTGAGCAAAAGTTTCAAGGATATATTGCCCCACTTGAGCAAAAAATAAGAGAACTAAAGGCTCATTATGATTTGGCAGATTTGTCACTATTGCTAGATATTCAGCTGACCAATAGTGAAATAAAGCCATAGAAAATGTGGAAAAGGGAGATGGATGATGTTATTGCTTCCCAAGTGAATCAAATTTGCAAAGAGGTTAACATCAATACCTTTAATGACACTTTGGAAAAGTTGACATTTATTATCAACTTTCTGGAAGATTTTGACAAGGAATCCAATTCTCTGATGACAAAGTATTCCCCATACAGGAAGAAGTTAGATGAAATAATCTATTTCAATTGGTCATCTGATGAAGAATATGAAGAATTGGGAAGGTTATTGGTTGGTCGACTAGGTCTATAAACATGGATATGAAACATATATAATTGGTCAAGTATTGTATAGGTTTGGCCTCAGAAATTGCAATGTATAAAATGTATGTTTCACAGGTAAGTATCAGTTGTTGATGATGTGGAATGCTAACTGGGATGTTGATTCACTTTTTTATTTGCATCATTTTGTCATCTTTCTCGATGAAATGGACGTGCTACAACATAGAAGATTATTCTTTTTGACATGTGCCTTTTGGGAAGGTGGTTTTGCTTCTTACAACAATTGTAAATAATCTTTGTCTCATGTGTATTCCCTCCAATTTGAAGGATGCAAATATAAGTGAATTATGGAATATGTCTTGTAGTGGTACAATTAGAATGTGACATGTGTACATCTAGCCTGAAGCTTGTTTTTTCTCCCTTATTCTATAAAAAGGATTTCAAGGCCATTTTTGCGAGTCTTTTGTTGAATATTGGAATCAAATTGTGAAAATTGAGAACACATAGTGAATATGTTAAGTCCTAGTCTAATTCTTTGAGTCTAGATAGTAAATTTTTTCAAATGTATGGTTCTTGAGCATACTTGAATGATAATGGAAATTTTTTGAGTCTATATTCTCTCCATTTAGATCTGTACTCAAATTATTAATGAAAATTTTGATCAAAGATCATTTCATTAATTGTCATCATTTTCTTACTTTGATATATGTTTTGGTTTTAGCTCTAGTTCATGGAATGTGTTAAAATGATTAAATCAATTCATACATTCATGTGTAGGGTGATTGGATTTGATAAGTAGTCTTTAGAATTTGGTTACAAAATTGTGAATTGTAAAGTAATATCACAAGATCATGGATGTTCATAATTAAATATACCTTATATTTCAATTTTCTTAGACTCCTAGCCCATAGATAATGGAACTCATCCTAACCCCTATAGGTCTTTCTTGTGGTTCTAGTTACCCGACTTGGGAAATTCCTTTTA
The DNA here is from genome assembly GCA_007258455.2 of Sequoia sempervirens. Lineage (NCBI taxonomy): Eukaryota > Viridiplantae > Streptophyta > Pinopsida > Cupressales > Cupressaceae > Sequoia > Sequoia sempervirens. Next base: position 17,175 of record VDFB02155592.1, read on the forward strand.
AAATAATCATTGATCTATCTTTAATTTGCTATAGTTTGCGTTGTCTTATATTCTCGACTTAGGATGTATGATTCATTCAAGCAATTTCCAACTTCTTGGAGAATTTCATCTTATTAGTCATTAGTGAGAATATATCTACTTGAATATGCAATGTATGCTTGAGTTGTTTGAAAGAATTGTATAATATACATTGTGGGACCACCCTCCCGAGTTTTGTAGAGCCCAAAGTGCATGAGATAAAGTGATTGGTGCTATATCTTGTTCATTGGTCAATTTTATTGTTGGTATTCAAGAATTGAGTCTGGAAAACTCATAGGTATCTAGAAAGATCTAATTGGTTCATTGAAAACAACCAACAAGGTATAGGTTTGAGGGTTTAATGTATAGGGTAGAGGGTTGATGGTTTATGTGTTTAAAGGTTTAAGGGTTGATGGTATAGGTTTTAAGGATTAGGGTTAAGGGTTTAATGTATAGGGTAGAGGGTTGAGTGTTTAATGGTTTATGGTTTAAGGGTTGATGGTATAGGTTTGATGGATTAGGGTTGAGGGTTTAATGTATATGGTTTAGGGTTGAGGGTATAAGGTTGAGGGATTAGGGTTGAGGGTTTAATGAATAGGGTAGAGGGTATAGAGAGTTGTGGTGAAACTTCATAAGGCACACAAAACAAGACATAATTAACACTTACAAGATGTCATAATTGGTCAAAGAAAGGTCTCATAGATGTACCTCAACCCAACCCCCTATTGACACATGATAGGAGTTAGAAAACCTTTACAAAATTAACTTTTTAAAAACATGAGCATTATTTGGAAAAGTTAAAATTTGGTACAAGTTTTAAGAGAAAGACAAAAATTTCTCACATTATAACATGAGCACATTATAATGCACCAAATAAATAAATAAAATAAATAGAAAAAAATTATTGAGAGCCATTGGAAGGCACCAAAGAATTGAGGACACCAATGACAATGAATTATGGGAATTATCAGGGGGACTACCATGAAAAGATAAGCTAATGTTGAAGCATGGAGATCCTTAATTGAAGACTTTTGGAAGAATAACACAAGGGTATCTCTGAATCAAAGAGATGTGGTAAGAAGGAGAATTGGTAGTCAAAACCATAAGCCACATCCAAATCATTTTTTGAAATGAGTCAAAAACATTTTTTTGGTAAATTTCTAGAGATGTATCTTCAATTTAAAATTTGTCAAAGATATTTTGAAATGCTAAATCCTTTCTATGTCAAAATAAATCACACACACACACTACTTATTATTGTAGAGTACATATTGAGTTCTCTAACCATTTTGATGTTTATTTGTCTATATGTTTAGATTTGCATACTAACAATGTTTTGCAAGACTATGGAATACATGTCCCACCTACATAGTCAAGAGACTTCATATCAAAAAATTTATGTGAAAGAGAGGAAGGTCAATTATTCTACAAGAAATTATGCTTGGATGGCACATGTTAGTATTGTGGTGGCTTGCAACATATGCCAATATGTGAACATATGTAAATTTCACATGCATTTGGAAATGAATTAGTAGAATTCGACAAGTATAAGATAATGGACTAAAATACAAAAGATGGCAAAGAAGGAAAAATGTGTGATTTGGTCATTCAAAAGATTCCAGTGTATCATTTATATCTACATTTTGTGATAGTATAGTGTATGAGTATGCAAGGAATACCTATAGAGATCAATGGTTGGACTTGAAATTCAAATCATGCAAGGACATTTCCACTTGGTAACATTGTTTTAGTCATCAAATTTGCAAATAAATATAGTCTATGCCACAATGTAAGGTGCAATCACAATATTACAACTCTAAATAGGTTGGTATATTTGTGCATATAGCATTCATTAATTCCAATGACAGTTTAGAGGATGGTAGAAAGACCATAAGGGAGTATCATTTTTATATCATAGATGATCACATGTATTCTATGGAGTTCATGCAAGGTTCCTTTTAGGTGTTCTACCATGATTTGGCTAGAAGGGGCATATCATTTTGTCAGTATATCATATAGTCAAATAATTGTGAATCACAATTCAAGAACTTGTGGATGTTCTATTAGTTGAGAAAGATGCATAATATTATAGGTGTTCATCATATGTGTAACTTTTGTGAGGCCGAGCATGGAAAGTGGGAGCATGATGGTGTAGGAGTATGTATCAAAAGAGACATATCAAAAGAAGAGTTAAAGTATAAAGACAATGCAGAGTTGAAAAATGTGCAATCAATCATCGAGGGGTGTAATTCTTCAATGAGTACAGGGAATGAAGGTAAGTCTTTAGTTCATAGATTTTTTTGCTTGATAGATGATACTAACATTGCACAATATGAGGATTTTTGTACATTGATGGGATCAAGTGAGATACACTCTTTCAAAATCTCTAATGCAGGTTCATGGAGTATCCATACATGAAAGATGGCATGATTTTGTTCTTCAATTACACTTCAAGCCTGGATAAATGCAAGTCAAAGGAGTGGGTTGACGAATGGTAGTTAAGATGTTTAATCCCACTTGACACATATCAAATCCCAAATACACTACAACTAACACAAATGGAATCATTGATTCAATTTGATGACATATTAGATCTAGTTCAATTAGGTAATATATCTACTTGCATATTTTTTGAAATTCCTAATGTTATCTTACTTTGTAGTGTTTTTGTAATGTTGACTAAATTCATCTAATTTGATACACATATCAATATAGGGCATGTTTATGCAATTATTGTAGATGAAGACAATGAAGAGGGAACATATTATTACTCATGTCATTGTGTTGAGGCCTGAAATGAAAGATTTTAGCACCCAATCCTTTGTTAGTATTTTAGGGTTTTTCACCTAAAAGGGGAAAGATGGACCAAAATGCACAATGTTTTGAACTCAATATTAATGTAAGGATGGGTGGGATATTGATGTGAAGTGTGTGTAGATGTTTTTGAATGCTTACAAATGAATAAAAACTAATCTAATGTAAGTTTCTAGAAAGCACAGTGTTGATTGCTAATATGAACTAGAAACTTAAACAAATGAAAATAGAAATTGATAAAACTAAACAGAGTGCACCTGGAGGAAGATTACTATTGCTGGATAGTTATGGAATGTCCCAAAACTCACTGTTAATGGCCAATGGGACTGATTCACAATGCATGTCAAATTAGTCCTACTTCTGATGAAAAGTCGAGGAAATAGGTTTCTGACTGCCGGGAGCTGAATTTTGACAAAACCACTTTTCAAGCCTATAGATGGGACTCATTCGCCATGGGTGGAAAATTAGTCCACCTATAAGAATCTAAAAATTTAGGAGTTGATTCTGTGGAGCTAGATCTACACTTCTGCTTTCTACAAGTGTTCACTTTTGAAACTGTCAGATTCGGGTTTGAAAGTGACTTTTTGTTGATTCTTTGACTTGTTGAATGAAGAGAGGACTTTAACAACCTTGCAACTTGATCTTCAATGATTTCCAAGTTTCCAAAGGACCTAAATCTACAAAAACACAAGAAGAAAAGATGAAATGTCGATTGTTAGGGCATGGGGGTTTGCCTTGGTCAAACCCCATTTAGGTAATTAAACCAAAATGATGAAAGAATGGAATGAAGCATACAATAATGGAATAGATTACCTTTCCATGATGATAGATCTTGAAATTCTACAACATAACATGTAAAATCTGCCCTTGGATGTCTTAGGAAGCTAAATTGATGACTTGCAATGTGAAAGCCGTAACTTGCTTCACAAATGATGTGAATAAGATTAAGAGATGAATGATAGATTAAGATTAGAAGATAAGAGATTAGAAGATAATGGATTAGAAGATGTGAAAATGAGGTGAAAATCACATATTTATACACACTTGTGCCTTAGTTACCTATTCATACCTCATTGCAGGCCAACATCAAGTGTTTTTGAATAAAATCCTGAAAGGAAATTTAAAATATTTTGAATTTGGGGCCAAGGGGGACTCATTTGCTAGCCATGGAAAATGGGTCCCACCTAGGACCTAAAAATATATGTCAGGAAATATGTTGTATTTAATGTTGTTTGTTGGGATAATACTCAAAAATACACTTAATTAAGCATATGAGAGCATAAAGGGGCCAAATAAAGTATGAGAAAGGGATAAATAGTGAAGATCTGCCTAGAAAATCATGAAAGCTTGTTACAAGACTTTACAACACTTCAAAATAAGACTTGTTGATGAATAAAAAGGTGATTTTTAGGTGAATTTTAATTAATAGAGTCTAGAAGAATGTAGAAATGTCTTAGAATAGTTCACAACACCTTCACAAGATGTCATTATTTGAATTTTATTTAGTTTGCAAGGGCCCAAGACCTAGTGTGGATGCATAAAATGCCTCACAACACTAGATTAAGGCCTTAATAAGTCTAATTAATCATGAATTAATCTCATGTCAAGCAAAGGGTACTTTTTTCTATGGCACATTTAGCCCCCACTTAAGTGAGAGGATGAAATTGCTTCAAACTCACACTAAAGTAGACATTCAAGAGAGATCCACATGTAGGTAAAGCTCCCAAGATACAAAATAATGCAAAGGCAAGATGGAAAGAAAGACAAGATGAAAAAGGCGTACTCACTCTGGGGCCACATAACTAGTTGTCTGTGGGGTGAGAAATCCCAAAAAAGTAAGATACATATGCTCATTGGTATGCACTTACAAACACAAAAGTGGCTATGGAGAAAATTCATGCCACTAGGTGGGCTTCCCGCTCAACCATATTAAAGTTATACCCATTGATAACTTTAACAAGGTGCCACAAAAGAAAAATGATTTTGATACTTGTAGAAATTTTTAATGAAAAATAATGTTAAGGATTGTTCAAAGGGATTTTTCTTAATTCATGCAATGTCTCATCTTAGGTAACATCATGCTCAATGTCTCCAAAAGAGGATAAGTGCAAATGATCTCATCCTGGGTAACATTGTACCTAATGCTTCTAAGAGAGGGAATTGCAAGAAAAGAAAATCACACAATGAAATGTGAGTGGCGATGTATGCCCCCACTTTAAATTAGTTGTGAGCACCCGTACTATGAGAAATTGCTTTAAAGTAGAAGAAGAGAAAAGAAAACATGAGAGATTATTCAGAAATCCCTATGCCAAGTCATATGTATCTAATAAGTTGCATCATGGAGAGAATAAGTATGTCATATGCGAGCCAACCTAAGGAACATCATCCACATCCCAAGCTTTGTCTTATATGTTCATGAAAAGTTAATGACTAGCCAAAGGAGGCAATGAAAAGTGACATACAAGAACAAGGCTAGCTAAACCCATTGCCCCCATTGAGTGTAGGAAAAAGGTGAGTCTGAAGGGTTGATGAGATGCATGTGAGAGTGAATAAATAACAATTAGAGGAATTAGATGCCCCACACATAGGGAAGCATACCAAACTCCTGAAAATGTTGTATTTTACGACTCAAAGCAGTGCATTCATTAGTGATGTGACCAGTATGATATGCACAAAATGAAGTCTTGGAATAACATTTATTTTGAGTTCTTGGATGGAGGGTGATCAAGTTATCATGGAAAATTCTAGACAAGATACCTTCTTGATAAAGAGGAAAAGGTGGTTGTGTGATTGAGGTCAAAGATACATCTTTCTTAGTTGTCATACCTATGCAAGACTCTGTAGATTGTGAGATTTTTTCTTCTTCATCATAGGAGGATACAAAAATCTAGCAAATTCAAATAATGAGCATTTTGCAAGATGATAGTTTGAATGTTGTGGGAAGGATGATATTCAAGGAAATTAGGTGTGAAGGATGAGTTAGGGGTATGTTGTGTGAGACTAAATGAAGGTGGGTAAAGGATGAGAGGATTATGAAGATGTCCCATTGGATATGTATGTGGTCTATTGATCAAAGGGGATCAAATGGACACATGTACATTCATATCCTTAGCAGCTTGTTTTGATAATATCTCTAAGTGTGGGAAATCAAGAACCACTTGTTTTCCATAGTCTAAGGCCATGATATTCTCCCTAGGAGAGTTTTTATGAGAACAACAAGCCACATGTGCTTGAAAAGTAAGGATTTGTTCTTCCACAATAACTTTGTTGCCAATAGGGGAATGATCAATGATGGGATTATGAGGAGGGAATGATGAATGTCTAAAGGCTCATTCACTTGTCCCAAGCTATCTACCCTACAAGGAGAGCTTGTAGCATGTTCATCTAAGTTTGAGGTTTGTAAAGTAGCTTCATCACAAGTGGAGGAGGTATCAAAAGAAGAACTAGTAGGGTTTGAAAATAAATTTTCCCATAGGATAGAGACATTAGGGAATGGAAGGTCAAGGGTGTCATGATTCTTAATAGGGGTGTCTTCTAATAGCAACCTATCCTCTTGACATCGAAGAGGGGTATTAGGAGATGAACAAGTTTGATTGCCATGACCATGGAGACTTGGTAAGGTGATGTTGAGAAATGTGTCTAGGATCAAATGTTCTTGTTGTGTAAGGTCATCCAAAGGGGAATATGGAGATGGAAAATCAATACTTTCAAGGCTTGTGACTTCTTGCACCAAAATACCTTCGTCACTAATAGGAGAGGTATTGGAAGAAGAACAAGTATGTGTGTTATGATTGTCTACATTCCCATTCTCACCAATGGGTAATGTAAGATTAAGAATTGTATGAATGGATTGTTTCTTAAAGTCCCTATTATGGTAGTCAAAAGGAAATTCACAAAATGGGATATTATGCTTATAAAATCATGTTTAATCCAAGCATGAACATATCTTTTGAAGGAAAACATGCTAAAATGAAAGAAAGTACAATGCAATGCAAATTTAGGTTTTTAAGTGTTTGTCTATAGAATGCAACAATTTGATATGTTGTGAATGCAAAAGTGAAATCAAAAAATTCATGAAATGAGCTAATTGAAGTGAAATTTAACAAAATGCATGCTATAGAAATGCAACTAACTAATATATACAAGTTAAGATACTAAACAAAAGTCTAAAAATAAATTTTTGAGTTTTGTAAAATGTTGTTTCAGGGGTTAGAAGGGACTGATTCGCCCAAGGTGGAAAATGAGTCCCAGTATGGACTTTTTTCAAAATTTTCAAAAATTTTTGAGGAGGGGTTTTTATGGTTTTTGAGTGCTATGATGCAGGCTTAAGTAAAAAATGTAGAATTTCATAACTTTTCAATGATTAAAGATGCAACAATGCAACCTATTATGCACTTTTTATGAATGCAAAATTTAACACCTAACATGCAAATGAATCATGCAAACCATAATGCAAGCTAGATATATGATGATGAAAGTACTCCAAATCAGACAAGAAAGTATTTGAAAGGTAGGTTCACCAAAATGAAACGAAGGATTTTGGTACCCAAATCCTTCATTTGACTTTTAGGGTTTTTCACCTAAAAGGGGCAAGATGGACCAAAATGCACAATGTTTCACTCAAGATTAATGTAAGGATGGATGGGATATTGATGTGAAGTGTGTGTAGATGTGTTTGAATGCTTACAAATACAAATAAATTAATATAAACTAATCTAATGCAAGTTGTTGGAAAACACAACATTGATTGCTAATATGAACTAGAAACCTAAACAAATGAAAATAGAACTTGATGAAACTGAATAGAGTGCACCTAGAGGTAGATTACTGTTGCTGGAAGGTTCTAGAATCTCCCAAATTTTACTGTTAATGGCCACTGGGACTAATTCCCCATGCATGGTGAATCAGTCTTGCTTCTGATGAAAAGTCTAGGAAATAAGTTTCTGACTGTTAGGAATTGAATTCTGACAAAACTACTTTCCAGGCCTACAAATGAGACTCATTCACCATGGGTGGAAAATTATTCCACCTACAAGAATCTACAAATTTAGGATTTTATTTTGTGGAGCTAGATCTGCACTTCTACTTTCTACAGGTGTCCACTTCTGAAACTATCAGATTCAGGTCCGAAAGTGACTTTTTGTTGATTCTTTGACTTGTTGAATGAAGAGAGGACTTTAACAACCTTGTAACTTGATCTTCAATTATTTCCAAGTTTCCAAAGGACCTAAATCTGCAAACACACGAGAAGAAAAGAGGAAATGTTGATTGTTAGGGCATGGGGGTTTGCCTTGGTCAAACCACCTTTATGTAATTAAACCAAAATGATGAAAGAATTGAATGAAGCATGCAATAATGGAATAGATTACCTTTCCATGATGATAGATCTTGAAATTATACAAAATAACATGTAAAATCTTCCCTTGGATGTCTTAGGAAAGTAAATTGATGACTTACAATGTGAAATCCCTAACTTGCTTGACAAATGATGTGAATAAGATTAAGAGATGAATGAGAGATTAAAGATTAGAAGATAAGATATTAGAGGATAAGAGATTATAAGATGTGAAAATGAGGTGAAAATCACATATTTATACACGCTTGTGCCTTAGTTACCCATTCATACCTCATCACAGGCCGACATCAAGTGTTTTTGAATAAAATCCTGAAAGGAAATTTAAAATATTTTGAATTTGGGGCCAAGGGGGACTCATTCGCCACCCATGGAAAATGGGTCCCACCTAGGACCTGAAAAATATGTGCTAGGAAATATGTTGTATTTAATGTTGTTTGTTAGCATAATACTCAAAAATACACTTAATTAAGAATATGAGAGAATAAAGAAACTAAATAAAGCATGAGAAAGGGATAAATAGTGAAGATGTGCCTAGAAAAGTGTGAAAGCTTGTTACAAGACTTTACAACACTTGAAAATAGGATTTTTTGATGAATAAAAAGGTGATTTTTAGGTGAATTGTAATTAATAGAGTCTAGAAGAATGTAGAAATGTCTTAGAACACTTCACAACACCTTCACAAGACATCATTATTTGAATTTTATTTATTTTGCAAGGGCCCAAGACCTAGTGTGGATGAATAAAATGCCTCACAACACTAGATTAAGGCCTCATTAAGTCTAATTAATCACAAATTAATCTCATGTCAACCAAAGGGTACTTTTTTCTATGACACAAGGCAAAAATTTTTTTGGAGGACTCAATTACAGATGGATAAAACATTGAATACCCTATAGGCTTGGTGGTTGTTACTGCAACATGACTTATAAGGTACCTTGTTAAGAGTTTTGATGTCTAGATATTTCAAGAATTTGACATGCATCATAAGATCCATCATTACTCAAACCTTTTCATGGCATCCAATGCTCATTTGATCAAATATGGGGGTAGACCTTTGAAGAAGAACTTGTGGAAGGTGTGTGAGTTTGATCATGGCAATAATTGACACAACAAAGAGTAGAGCAAACCCAAATGGCTTGTTGGATTAATTTGTAAGTATGTACATTGAATTTATAAAGTCATATTAATTATATTAATGTATTGTAGTTGATAGTTAGACCTTTCACTGCCACATTTCAACTTCACTTATTTTTTGGTTCCAAATTTCATTTGGTAGAGGAAGGACTTACTGCCCCTCTTTAACTTAAAGTTTCTCATTTTCTTTTTTCTAAATTTTTACACATATACAATGAATATTGAGTAGATTATATACATATTTATGGTAGGTCTATTTAAAATGGTACATAGTGGACTTTGTTGTGATAAAAATTGTATTCATTATCTTTTGTTGTGTTTCACTATCAAGTCAAAATGACATGATGCGGTTCACTTAGTGGTGGTAAATTGACCATCTTCTTAGATGTAACAATTTGATATGAAATATTTAATATGACCATGTAATTTTGTTCAACTCTATGTGGTAAGTATGATCTACACTTTGATACTAATGCAATAGATTTGTACTCATGTGTAGGTGTGTAAGTGTTGTCAAGATCCATTTAGGTATAGTGATAAGTCTCTATATGAGTATAGATGGGTTTTTGCAATCTCAACATAAGAGTGTTAGTGATAATACATTTCCCTTCAATTGGTTTTATACAAAGTGTGAAAAAATTAGAGATGAAAAATATTTTATGACAACTACATGAAAGCTAAAATTGAAAGCGCGCAAGAACATAGATCATGAAAAGTAATGCAAAAATCATCATTGATAGCATCATGTAAAAATGTATATATATTGAATGATAATTATGAAAGTCATATAGATAATAGATAATCATCAAGACATAGAAGGTTTCTCCCAGTAAGGGTAAAAATGGATGATATATCATGTAGTCATATAGGAGATTAGCATCAAGGTACATATTGTTCTCCTTAGTATAGGAAAATGAAAGGAAAACATGGCCCTAGAGGTAAAATAGAAATAAAATAAGTACATATAGTTTGGTAAGGAATAGTCCAAGAGCATAACATAATGTGATAAGCATCATGTGATGGTTCCAAATTCCATAGGGCATAGGAAGGACCCACTACCCCTCTTTAACTTAAATTTTCTCATTTTCTTGCTACTACATTTTTACACATATATAATGAATATTGGGTAGATTATATGCATATGTATGCCCATTCATTCACTTTGAATGGACTCTTATCAAGTGCAAGATTGATGTATCCATGTCAACATTCACATTTAAAAAAAAAGAATAATCATTTGTAATAAATGTATTATTTTTTGTTTTCATTTTATTCTTGATGTTTTTAAGATTATGTTCTATGATAAGGTTATCATGTGCTTCTGTTTATTTAGTCTTAGTTGTAAAGTTCATATTTAGTCTTTGGCCAAGTTGATCAACAATAGTAGCATCTAGCGCTTGGGAATAACTAGTTGATAGTTAGAACTTTTACTATCACATTTCAACTTTACTTATGTAGAAAATCAAATCGTATTTAAAAAAAATTAGTTATAATGTTGTGCTCTAATGATTCCATTATGTTAGTTCCCTTACCCTACTATATAACATTCAAAAAACTCTAATTTTAAAGGGCATCCTATCTAAAATCTACAAGTCAAAACATAATCTTTAGAAATTGAGTCATTTAAGCTTTCATTTACAAAAACTAGTTAGAATTTGTAAACCATCAATTTGAATGTCTTATTGGCATTCAAAAAAAGATATTTCATTAACTTCAAACAAAATCATCTCAAGACATATAAAAATTGAATCATATTACTCAGAAATAACAAAGGGAGGAAATGATATAAGTGTAGACATCTAAATTTAATCACTTCCATATGATTAAATTTATTGTCTCTGCGTCTAGCATAGTAATATTAATTTATTAAATTAATATCGCACCCTTTGTCTCATACCGATAAAGTATTTAATTTAATAATTGATACTTTGTCTTTTACCTTATTCCTCTCTAAATTAAATAAATACACTAATTTATTTAATTTAGTCATTCCTTCTCTTTTTGATTTAAAAATCAATTTAAAATTCCTCACTTTCTCTCCCCTTGTCACATCCTCCATAACCTCACCCTAATCTGAATTAATTTAATTAATTCAAGCTTATGATGTGCATCCTCTTAATCAAAGATTAATGTCACATCCTCCTACATTTGCCACTTGCCTCTAATCTTCTGTTAATTAGCCTGATCCAATATTTGCACAACCTTAATCAAAGTCATTAGCTAAATTTAGCACCACTTTTTGGTCAATTCTTCCATTTTTCTTTTTTGATTATTAACACCCTTTCCCATGTGAATTTTTAATTCACATTTATTTGCCCTAGATTTCTCTCCTTAAAATGCGAATTTTTAATTCACATTCCTTTCTCCCAAGGCTTCTAGAACCTTGGACTTGTCACAATCACCACATGTGACCAAGTCCCACCTTTTTGGAGCCCACCTTTTACCCTCTAGATCATCCTAGGAATGTGAATTTTTAATTCACATTTATCCCCCAACCACCTTTCCTTTTCCCATGTAGATTTTTGAGGAATTCTAAAATTCCTCAAAAGTCCCTTTCACTCCCACTTGGGGACAAGAAATCCCTTTTTGTGGAAATCCTCTCATCCCCCAAGGTGCATGTCCTTTTCCACCTCATGTACCTTTTTGACAACTCATCTCCATGTCATCCACCCTTGGCCACTTCACCCTCCACATGTCAAGATGTGAGGGCTTGTGGGTTCTCAACCCACCATAGCCCTTCATCTTGACCTTGTTGGATCAATCTTGGCCCTTGAATTCTCTAGAGAATTCAAGTTGCTCTATAAATACCCCCTCTCTATGAGCATTTAGAGGACTTAGTCAATTTGCAACTACATGCTGCCACTTTGTGCACTCAACCTATTTGCAATATCATCCATTTGCATTTTACATCCAAGCACATACTAGTGATCTTCAATAAAGCCATCAAGGAGCACAAAACCAATCCAAGCAAGGGCCAATCAAAGGAGTTTCAGCAACAAGGGGAAGGTAAACCATTTGTCTTACATTATCTACTCTTCTTATTGTTTTATCACTCTCTTTTGGCTAATCTTGAGGTGTTCTTGATATTTTGTTCTTCATAATTTTTAGTTGTTTTGCTCATTTAGAATAGCATAAATCTCATAGGTACACATTTCTGGCACGCCCGGTGGGACCCACAAACGGGCTCCCATATTTTACGTTTTCTGTTGTTTAAGTTTTTGCAGGAACGCGTCACAGAGGGGCGGCTACGCCCACTTTTTCCGCAGAGGGGCGGCTACGCCCACTTTTTCCGCAGAGGGGCGGTTACGCCCCACTCACAGAAGGGCGGCCACGCCCCACTCACAAAAGGGTGGCCATGCCCCAGGGCGGATACTCCCCTTTTTCCACAAAAGGGCGGCCACGCCCCAGGGCGGATACGCCCCATTTTTCACAAAAGGGCGGCCACGCCCCATTTTTGCTGCAGAAGGGCGGCTACGCCCCTGTTTTGCTGCAGAAGGGCGGCTACGCCCCTGTTTTGCTACAGAAAGGTAACTGCGCCCCCCTTGGAAGGTAAAATTGGTATTCTAATTTCAGATTCAGTTGCGGTTTTCCTTATTAACGTTGTTCTTGCAGGGATATATGTGTTTTGTACTAACCTTTTGCAGCATATTCTTGTGAAGTTAATGGAGAAAGCGGGATAAAATATCTAACATTTGCTTGCAGGGCTATCCGTTTGCTCCATTTTCTTTAAAATTATCCTTGCTGTTTTCTAAGAACATAGCTTAATTAGGAGGAGTAAATATTTGTTGCTTGCTGTTTTGTCTCTTTGTGTTACCCTAAGGGAGTAGTAGCTTGTTTCTGCGTTCCCCTTGCACTTCGTGTGAGCCTGGGGAGTAGTTGGAAGCGGTTATTGCTTTCTTCATAGTGGGACCTGCTTGGGGATTTCATCACCCCAAGGGACGATTCCAACCACGCGTACCGGCGGGGTATACAAAGGGGGGAGAGCGAAAGTTGTACCCCAATCCAGTCACGTCGTAATTGGCGGAGCGTCGAAGCTAGGGTGATACCTAGATAGACGTGAAGAGTTGGTCTGAGCCCTTCAGTATCTCGCTGGGGTTCCCGACTCACGCTTGTGACGAGCTGGTGTTCACGGTTGTGCCTCACGTACCGAGAGTATATCGAGGACTCCCTAGATACCTTGTGCATCCTAGATTAAGACCACTTTGGCCACACCCTTAACACTAATTATAAGGTTGTATTTGTTTGAGTGCTTTCTTGTGAAAAAACCAGTGAATTCCTAACAATTTGGCCTTATCATTATCGTTTTAAAGTCCTTGCCATAGCCATTTACATCAAACCAAATACGGCTAGTCCTTGCTGATGCAATTACAGCCTGTTTTTCTTGCAAAAGTGCAGTCCAGCCCTTTCTTTGTAGAAATTGGTCACGCCCCTATTTTGCTGTGATGCAATTCCTTTGTTTTCTGAAGTGCAATTACGCCCCTATTTTGCTCTGAGTGCAATTACACACCCTATTTTGCTCTGAAGTGCAATTCGCCCCTATTTTTGCTGCAGAAGTGCAATTACGCCCCTATTTTTGCTGCAGAAGTGCAATTACGCCCCTGTTTTTGCCGCAGAAGTGCAATTACGCCCCTATTTTTGCTGTAGAAGTGCAATTACGCCCCTGTTTTTGCTGCAAAAGTGCAATTACGCCCCTGTTTTGCTGTAAAGGTGCAATTACGCCCTCCTGAACACTCAAAATTCCCTCCATTTGGATTCACTTGGCCTTTAAACCTTCATTTCACCATTCCCAACCATTACCTCGTCATCCCAAACATTCGTTTTGTCACTTTAAACCTTCATTCCCTCCATCTCATTATTCCAAACTTTCGTTCAACCATTCAAAATCCCCATACATTCTCCACGATTATCCTTAACTCCCTATTCATTCTAATTTCTTCCTAATCCACCAATCATTTCTTACCATTTGCCTCTCCAAGCACCACCCATAGCCAAACCGTCCTAACCTTGTATTACTAAGTGGTTACCTAAATTGACCATAGCGCTTGAACTTGATTATTAGTCTTTAACTTCAAACCCAATCAATTCACCTCCATCTTGAGGTGAATTCGGTGTTGCAAGTTATCATCCTCGGCCCAATCAATCCATTCCTAGCTTAAGGTGGATTCGGTGCCGTAATCATCCTATTAATCAATCAAAGCTCTAAGGTTACTAAGGGTAATCTCACGTGATCAAGCTTAAGGTCTTTCCCTCACACCTATCATAATTCAAATCCAATCCAATCCAAATCCAACCCAAATCAAGTTCAATCAAAATCCAATCCAATCCAAATCCAATCCAAATCAAGTCCAATCAAATCAAATCCAATCCAAATCCAATCCAAATCAAGTTCAATCAAATCCAATC
>VDFB02155594.1:0-17172 GCA_007258455.2 Sequoia sempervirens
TTTGCAATAAGCTTCACATCCACCTTGAAATGGAGACCACCCATTTCGACTTCGTCGTCCTTCCAAGCATTTTCGAACTTGTAGCTTAGCTTCTCATTATACCCTTCCATGGCTGTGAAATAAGGAGTGAAACCAACTCTCTCAAACAGGCCCCATAGCTCCACATTTGTTCACAGCGAATCATACTTGCATGGTTCCATCCACTTCCTTGGGCCATCCATATCAGTCACTTTGTAGAAGTTATTTTTTGAAAGGAGGAGAAACTCTTTACTGTACCCTTCTTCGTTCTCGACAATGGCAACTGACAATTCAAAAAACTCTGTATTAATGGTGACCTTGTGGTTTTTCAGTTGAGAAGATAGTGACACAAAAAAATTAGTAGAATGTTTGAAATTGAAACAACGTTGATTATCACCTTTTCAAATCCCATCATAATTAAATCTGACAACTCCGCCACCCTTCCTAGTGATAATTTATTTTATTTTATTCCCAATTTTACCGTTGTCACTTGCACGTGTCGATCTGTCTTTTCCAAAATCATCCTTTAGATTTTTATCATTGTGGAAAGCATTCATTATTTCCCCATTTAAAACCTTCCTTTCAAGGCATGAGCCATGCCAAATAGACTATCCTTTCCCTTTTATTCCCATTATTACTTTGGGATTTGGTGTACCTTTTTTCTCATACCACTCCATCCATCTTGTCAGCAAGCCTGAGTGCCACCAAGGATCTCCTAATATAAATTTGGACCCTTTATTCATGTGTGCCACTCAACCATCTTGTCGACAAGCCCTAAACACCACCAAGGACCCCTATTACAAGCTGGACCCTAGGGATGCCACCCATCTTAATTATAGTACTCCCACCATCATTGATCCAAACTGTGAATTTATTCTTCATTTTAATGTCTTGGGCCAATTGCATCTTTTATTTGATTGGACATGTCCGGAAAAAGTCAATAATTTTAAAACATTGTCTCAAACCAATGCTTGTCCGAAAACATCTACAACTCCTATTTCCACTCCTTAAAGGTATGAAGGATTTTGTAATGTTGGAAGAACTATAACATGTTTTCACAGATTCATCAAAATATATTTTATTTCCTAGGAATGCTTTAGCATTGTTGTTAAATTAAATTAATAATGAGGTTTGAATCATGATACCCCTCGTGTTGTTGTTACTCTTTTGGACAGATCTTGTACTTGGTTGTGTGGGTGATCAGTTCACCCTTTTGGTTGTGCATGGATTTATGGCTTGGTTGTTTGGTTGTATTAGATTTTACATATGATGTTAGATGATACTTATTTATGGTGATTATGTTATATGACTTTTGTGGTGCTTTTAATAATATGTATACGTTGATGTTGCGAGTTTATGCTATTATATTGTTTGGTGTGTTTATTTGTGAGTCTTGGTGAAAGGACAGAGTGACATCACTTGCTTGCAAGTGCCCTGTCATCCTGCGATTTCCTTTCACGGTGTGTTTTCTATGGAGATTTATATGTTTCACGACATTTGTTTTATGCAGGATGCAGGTACTAAGTCTCGATTCCACCTGCTTCGGTAGGACAGGGCGAGCATCAAAATAAACCCAATGGGATTGATGTTGAAAAAGGAGTGGTTAGGAAAGAATTCCCGTCCCAAGTCCGTCTACTGTGAGTCCTTGGTTGTCCTTGTTTTTATTTGTCCTTGTTTGTAAATGTGTTCGTGTTGGTTAACAGTTTAGTTTGGGATTTAATAAATTTTTTATCAATTTTTAATTAAGTGTAATTTAATTAATGTTGGGTATGTGTGATCAATTATTTATTTAATTGATGGAGTTTAAAGTTAATTGTAGTTTAGTTAATTGAGTTATATTCTTTATTAAGGCAATAGTTTAAATAAAATAAATCATACTGTGTTGATATTTTAAAAGTCTTATTGCTTTTGTATTTTTGGAGTTAAATAAATAGTTTATTAAGTTACATTGTTAATAAAAGAATATATAAATAAATAAAATAAAATATAAATAAATAAAATAAAATAAAATATAAAAATAAAATTATTAAATTTTCTTTTATGGGGAGTTGTATGGGAAGTAGTGGAAAATTAATAAGTTTGGTGGAGGATATGTTTCCCGGAAGAAAAACAGGCATGAAAAAAAACAGAAATTCTTCACGGGAAAGATTTGGCTGGGAAGAGTGGGGAAAGTTTGTTTTGTGAATTTTGGTGGGTTTTCTGTTGTTGACTTGTGAGTGAATTTGGAAGAAGCTGCAAGGTTCCAGAAGAATTTCTTGTTGGCTGGAGGAAGAGCTTCTGGGAGGAGTTTTAAAGCTGCAGGGTTTTGGTGCAACTCTTACTTCTACAGCCTACAGGAAACAGGTATTTCTCTGAATCTAATTTGTTTCCTTTGTAAATTAATATATATCTTCTTTGAAAAATTTAGAAAACCTTATGTCTGGTTATTGCCGTTAAGGCTTGTGTTGCCTCTGTAAATTCTAGTTTTAACAAACAAAAGAAAAATTAAACCATAGTTGAACAGAGAAAACTTAGAATATATTTGTACAAGGAAAAATATGAATCAACACAGGAAAACTAGCAAAAAATTCTTAATCCATGTGGAAGTTGTAATGATTCAAGTTTGTTGTATTCTGTGTATTCTGTCACTGGAAAAAAAATTGCTATTTCCTCACTGTGGAATATTTATTTAAATATAAACTGTGTTTTACAATTTACTGTCTTCTGTAAAAAAAATAATTATATATATATCTCCTGTACAGAGGAATTAAATTTTATAATGTTTATGTCTGTGAAATTTTTAAAATATGTATTCATATATATAAAATCTGACGAACTTCCGTACTTCGGAAATTCATCAGAATTTTATATAATATAATATATATTTATATTAGGTTTCTTTTTAAAAAGGTTAACAAATAAATTAAATTTAAAAAAAAAAATATATATTTATGTTTGATTGGTGGGTGGGGACGGTACCCATTACCAGCCTACCTGACCCATAAGAGGCAGCTCCTATGATCCTTAGGCTGTATGCATAACCCTACACACTTTGGGTTGTGAAACACTTTCTCACTAACTTTGTTATTTTTTTTTAATTGTATTTTTTGAAATTTGTTTAAATTAATATTAATTAATATATATACATTTATAAGATTAATTATATATATATATATATGTGTGTGTGTTTTTTTTTATAGAGAGGTATCTGTTTGATGAATATGTTATATAATTTTATATATATATATATATTTAGATGAAATTAGAAAAGGAAATATTTATTAAATATTTCAATTAAATTTATTTAATTGTCTTCTTTTAGTGGAGTTAATTGAGGAAAGAGTAATGATTTGATTTTGTTATCGAGTTTGTTTAATTGGTTAAATTTTTCATATGAGATAGGGTTGTTGAATTTCCAGAGGTTGGGGAATTTGATATGTTTATTTTGAGTGTTTTATTCCATTTTCATGGCGAGTATAATTGTATGTTGTATTGATTTGCGTTAATTCGTTGAATCATTGAGTTATTAGATTATAGCGAGATGGTTTTGCCTCGCAAATTTTTTTATCCTGTGTTTGGTGTACTTGAGAGAGTTCAAGCCCCCATGTTTGTTGTATGTTAGGAAATTCTAGGGAGAGTGGCTCTATGTGGGCGTCGGCGCACAAAGGGGCTGTCAGGATAACCCATGATAGAGTAAATTAACTAAAAGTAGAAAACCTAACTAAAATAATTAGGAGACTGAGGTAGTTAAATGCTAAAGAGATAATAAATGCCTGTGGAAACAATTGGGAGACTAGCAAAAACTAAAAGATTATTCAGGAGAACATGGTTGGAAAAATGGTGATCTAGTTTCCCACAGTGAAAATGCTACTGATTCATGGAGTCACCCTAATAAAAGGTGGCTGAAATGCAAAGGGAGTCAGGAAAGTGGTCGGGATAACCATAGATGGAGAGGCACCTCGTGTTAGGATGTCGGGATAATCCATGAAGATAAATGGATGACCTCTCACTCAGGAACACATGGAAGGTTATTTTATTTGAAAACCTCTGGAAGTAATTTCATTGTTTGATTTGTAGTTAAGTGTTGTCATGTTATGTAGTTGACTTATGATGTCACATTTCCTTTGTGTGTAAATTCTTTTCCATGTTTGGTGTTGAGTCATGTGTGTAACTGTTGACGTCTTGGTCGGGAATCCTTTCTTAACTACTCCTAGCACAGGGGTGGTCGGGTGGAATGTGCTTCGCACCCCGTTAGGTTTCCCATGCTACAGTCACACCATCAGTGCAGAGATTGTGGTGGTAGTTTGTACCAGATTTATGTACCATCTGATGTATACATTTATACTTTATTCATATCATGTAAATTGTATTGTAACTCGCCCATGTGTTGGGATAATGTATTTTGTAACTTGTATAATTGGTCACTGGTATTTAGATTGTATCTTGATGTACTAATATATTGCACTTTGTAATTTAAAACATTATTCACTGATGCAATTATAAATATATTTGATGTTGCTAAGTTGAGTAAGTTAGTTTCTCTTTGTTTCCATGCTTTATTGGTTATGTGATCTTGTATAGCGTATGTGGTTCATCATTATTTGATGCTTTGTGTTTATCACCTTTATATGAGAACACATATTCTTGGAATGAATCTTGGATATTAGATTAGGAACATTGTGAGTAGATAGCGTAATGTCTCATTGATGTACCCCAAGGACTTTGTATAGAGTTTCTCTAGGATTGCATATACTATTACTTCTCTTCAGAGGAAAGGGAAGAAGTTCATTTGGTCCGAACAGTGTCAGATAGCATTTGAAACCCTTAAGGATAAATTGACTAGTGCACCAATATTGGCGGTTCCTGATCCTACTAAGGATTTTGTGGTGTGCACAGATGCTTCTTTGGAGGGTTTGGGATCCGTCTTGATGCAAGAGGGACGTGTAATTGCATATGAGTCCCGTAAGCTCAAGGACCATGAGCTTAATTACCCAACTCATGACTTGGAATTAGCCACACTGGTTCATGCTCTTGTGAGATGGAGACACTTCTTGTTGGGTCATAGGTTCAAGCTTCATAGTGACCATCGCAGTTTGCAATATATTTTTACCCAGCCAAACCTGAATGCTAGGCAGAGAAGATGGATGGAATTCCTTTGCGAATATGACTTTGAGGTCAAATATGTTCAAGGCAAGGAAAATGTAGTTGCAAATGCTTTGAGTCGGTGGAGACATGAGATTTCTGCAGTGGCTCTTGAGGTAGATTTGAGGAGTCAAGTCCTCATTGCACTTCCATCTGATAGTTGGTATCAGGAAGTGAAGTCAAAAATTGAGTCTGGTAGAGCTCTAGAAGGAAAGTTTGCAGGGTACTCACTTGAGTCTGATGGTCTTCTAAGGTATATGGGTCGCATTTACGTGCCTTCTGTTGAGGGTCTTCGGACTCTAATTATGACTGAGGCACATCGAGCTCCCTATTCTGCTCATCCGGGAGTTAAGAAAATGTATGCAAATCTTTGGGCATTATATTTTTGGGCTGGCATGAAGAGGGATATTGCTGATTTGGTAGCTAGATGTTTGGAGTGTCAGAGGGTCAAAGCAGAGCATCAGCATCCTGCAGGTCTATTACAGCCTCATCTCATTCCAGAATGGAAGTGGGACATAATTTCCGTTGACTTTATTGTGGGATTGCCTATGACTACTAGACGTCATGATGCTATCATGGTCACAGTTGACAGATTGACCAAGGTGGCTCACTTTTCCCCAGTTCATTCATCTTACACAGCTTCATCAGTTGCTAGAATCTTCATGGAAGATATTGTCCACTTGCATGGTATTCCACGGAGAATCATATCCGACAGAGATCCAGTGTTCACATCTGCATTGTGGACATCATTGCAGTGTGCCTTAGGAACACAGCTAAACTTCAGTTCTGCCTACCATCCTGAGACAGATGGACAGACAGAGAGAGTTAATCAGGTTCTTGAGGACATGCTTCGTATGTACGTGATGGATCAGCAGTCACGTTGGGAGGAGTATTTGCATCTTGTGGAATTTTCCTACAACAATGGATTTCACAGCTCTATTGGTATGGCTCCCTTCCAGGCACTATATGGTCGTCCCTGTAGGACCCCATTGAGTTGGGACCGTCTTGAGGACAGAGTTCTCCTTGGTCCCGAAATGCTTCAGGACATGGAATAGCAGGTTGTACGCATCAGAGAGCATCTTGTGGCAGCTCAAGACAGACAGAAGAAATATGCAGATGCACATAGAGTTGACCGCCAGTTCTCTGTTGGTGATCGTGTCTTTTTGAGAGTGCGACCGCGGAAGAGCCCAATCCGTTATGGAAAGGGTTCCAAGCTCGCACCTCGTTTTGTAGGTCCATTTGAAGTTTTGGAGAGAATCGGCCCCGTTGCTTATCGCCTAGCTTTGCCACCCAGTCTGTCACGGATTCACGATGTTTTTCACGTTTTTGTACTTATACCATACTTTCCCGATGTTACTCACATACTTGATTGGAATGCTCTTCAGGTCGAGGACGGACAGCTAGCACTCGAGCCCGTGGCCGTGCTACAGCATCGGAGACTCGCCCTCAGGGGCAGAGATATTGAGCAGGTGCGGGTCCAGTGGGACCCAAACGATGAGACTTCAGCGACATGGGAGGATGCATCCTGCATTAGAGAGGCCTATCCATACTTATTTAGTGGCTTCCAGGAGTAAGCCATATCCTAGGGGGGGAGGATGTGATACCCCTCGTATTGTTGTTACTCTTTTGGACAGATCTTGTACTTGGTTGTGTGGGTGATCAGTTCACCATTTTGGTTGTGCATGGATTTATGGCTTGGTTGTTTGGTTGCATTAGATTTTACATATGATGTTAGATGATACTTATTTATGGTGATTATGTTATATGACTTTTGTGGTGCTTTTAATAATATGTATACGTTGATGTTGCGAGTTTATGCTGTTATATTGTTTGGTGTGTTTATTTGTGAGTCTTGGTGAAAGGATAGAGTGACATCACTTGCTTGCAAGTGCCCTGTCATCCTGCGATTTCCTTTCACGGTGTGTTTTCTATGGAGATTTATATGTTTCACGACATTTGTTTTATGCAGGATGCAGGTACTAAGTCTCGATTCCACCTGCTTCGGCAGGACAGGGCGAGCATCAAAATAAACCCAATGGGATTGATGTTGAAAAAAGGAGTGGTTAGGAAAGAATTCCCATCCCAAGTCCGTCTACTGTGAGTCCTTGGTTGTCCTTGTTTTTATTTGTCCTTGTTTGTAAATGTGTTCGTGTTGGTTAACAGTTTAGTTTGGGATTTAATAAATTTTTTATCAATTTTTAATTAAGTGTAATTTAATTAATGTTGGGTATGTGTGATCAATTATTTATTTAATTGGAGTTTAAAGTTAATTGTAGTTTAGTTAATTGAGTTATATTCTTTATTAAGGCAATAGTTTAAATAAAATAAATCGTACTGTGTTGATATTTTAAAAGTCTTATTGCTTTTGTATTTTTGGAGTTAAATAAATAGTTTATTAAGTTACATTGTTAATAAAAGAAAATATAAATAAATAAAATAAAATATAAATAAATAAAATAAAATAAAATATAAAAATAAAATTATTAAATTTTCTTTTATGGGGAGTTGTATGGGAAGTAGTGGAAAATTAATAAGTTTGGTGGAGGATATGTTTCCCAGAAGAAAAACAGGCATGAAAAAAAACAGAAATTCTTCACGGGAAAGATTTGGCTGGGAAGAGTGGGGAAAGCTGGGTTTGTGAATTTTTGTGGGTTTCTATTGTTTACTGGTGTGTGGATTTGGGATAAGCTGCAAGGCTCCAGAAGATTTCTTATTGGCTGAAGGAAGAGCTTCTGGGAGGAGTTCTTCTGGGAGGAGTTTTAAAGCTGCAGGGTTTTGGTGCAACTCTTACTTCTACAACCTACAGGAAATAGGTATTTCTCTTAATCTAATTTGTTTCCTTTGTAAATTAATATATATCTTCTTTGAAAAATTCAGAAAACCTTGTTTCTGGTTATTGCCGTTAAGGCTTGTGTTGCCTCTGTAGATTCTAGTTTTAACAAACAAAATAAAAATAAAACCATAGTTGAACAGAGAAAACTTAGAATATATTTGTACAAGGAAAAATATGAATCAACACAGGAAAACTAGCAAAAACTTCTTAATCCATGTGGAAGTTGTAATGATTCAAGTTTGCTGTATTCTGTGTATTCTGTCACTGGAAAAAAAATTGCTATTTCCTCACTGTGGAATATTTATTTAAATGTAAACTGTGTTTTACAATTTACTGTCTTCTGTAAAAAAAATAATTATATATATATCTCTTGTACAGAGGAATTAAATTTTATAATGTTTATGTCTGTGAAATTTTTAAAATATATATTCATATATATAAAATCTGACGAACTTCCGTACTTCAGAAATTCGTCAGAATTTTATATAATATAATATATATTTATATTAGGTTTCTTTTTAAAAAGGTTAACAAATAAATTAATTTTTTTTTTTTTAAATATATATTTATGTTTGATTGGTGGGTGGGGACGGTAACCGTACCCACCCCCCCTGTGCAGCCCATAAGGGCCGCGCACAGCAGTCGAAGGACTGTTGTATAGCAGTCCTTAGACTGCTGTACACAGCCTTTGGGGGCTGCGTCCTCCCCTATGGGGAGGTACGCAGCCACTTGGGCTGCGGTTGCTATACTTTAACTTTATTGTTATTTTTTTTTTAATTAATATTTTTAAAATTTGTTTATTTCATTTTAATACGGATATCAGTATTTAAAATGATAATTTAAGAATTTAGAATTTGTTTAATTTAATATTAATTAATATATATACATTTATAAGATTAATTATATATATATATAAATATATATATATATATGTGTGTGTTTTTTTTTTATAGAGAGGTATCTGTTTGATGAATATGTTATATAATTTTATATATATATATTTTTAGATGAAATTAGAAAAGGAAATATTTATTAAATATTTCAATTAAATTTATTTAATTGTCTTCTTTTAGTGGAGTTAATTGAGGAAAGAGTAATGATTTGATTTTGTTATCGAGTTTGTTTAATTGGTTAAATTTTTCATATGAGATAGGGTTGTTGAATTTCCAGAGGTTGGAGAATTTGACATGTTTATTTTGAGTGATTTATTCCATTTTCGTGGTGAGTATAATTGTATGTTATATTGATTTGCGTCAATTCGTTGAATCATTGAGTCATTAGATTTTAGCGAGATGGTTTTTGCCTCGCAGATTTTTATCCTATGTTTGGTGTACCTGAGAGAGTTCAAACCCCCATGTTTGTGGTATGTTAGGAAATTCTAGGGAGAGTGGCTCTATGTGGGCGCCGGCGCACAAAGGGGCTGTCAGGATAACCCACAGTAGAGTTAGTGTAAAAAGTGAAAACCTAACTAAATAATTAGGGGATGGGTAGTTAAACACTAAAAGAAGATAATAAATACCTCGCTCACCTGTTAGGGCTATCATAGACTAAAGGTGTTTGAGAAGGCCGTGGTTGGCAAAATCGTGATCTTGTTTCCACGAGTAATGCACGATTCCGCATGAGTCACCCTATGGGGCGGCGCCTTGAAATAGGCAGTCAGGATAACCATAGATGGAGGCGGCACCTCGTGTTAGGATGTCAGGATAATCCATGAAGGCCATGCGATGACACTCTCCTCTAGCGTTTCCCCTTAGTTATTTTATTTGAAAACCTCTGGAAGTAATTTCATTGTTTGATTTGTAGTTAAGTGTTGTCATGTTATGTAGTTGACTTATGATGTCACATTTCCTTTGTGTGTAAATTCTTTTCCATGTTTGGTGTTGAGTCATGTGTGTAACTGTTGACGTCTTGGTCGGGAATCCTTTCTTAACTACTCCTAGCACAGGGGTGGTCGGGTGGAATGTGCTTCGCACCCCGTTAGGTTTCCCATGCTACAGTCACACCATCAGTGCAGAGATTGTGGTGGTAGTTTGTACCAGATTTATGTACCATCTGATGTATACATTTATACTTTATTCATATCATGTAAATTGTATTGTAACTCGCCCATGTGTTGGGATAATGTATTTTGTAACTTGTATAATTGGTCACTGGTATTTAGATTGTATCTTGATGTATTAATATATCGCACTTTGTAATTTAAAACATTATTCACTGATGCAATTATAAATATATTTGATGTTGCTAAGTTGAGTAAGTTAGTTTCTCTTTGTTTCCATGCTTTATTGGTTATGTGATCTTGTATAGCATATGTGGTTCATCATTATTTGATGCTTTGTGTTTATCACCTTTATATGAGAACACATATTCTTGGAATGAATGTTGGATATTAGTTAGGTTTGTTATTGAGTAGATAACGTAATGTCTCTACGTGTACCCCAAAGGACTTAGGAGTTTAATATATATGATGTAATTGTAATTATGTTAGTTGAAATTGATAACATAGTACTTTTACTTTATGTTTTTTTAAAAAAAAAAAAAAATTGTTGTGTAGATAGTTGTCCTTTGGGGTTTGCGCGTCGGGGTGTCACAACTTGGTATCAGACCCAGGTTTGCAAAACAGGTACTTTGATGAATTGAGTCCATTAGGCAACTGGCATAACTCTTGATCGGTATAGCTGTGAATTTGTTAATGCGAGGATCGTACACCTAGGGTAGAAGGGCGTGTGTAATGGCGAAGAGTAAGGTAGTGAGGTGGCCATTGAATGTCATGCATGAATCCATCGCCAGAGCTCATGGAGTGGGCGAGGAACCCGAGTTCCCAAAGCGATCCGATAGAAGGAGGAGGCGGTGAGTGAGAATCTAGAACAACCTGGTACTTGGTGGTGAGTTGCAGCATTTTGTTAGAATTTGTAGATTAGAGTGCTGGCCTAGGCAGGTTGAGGAACAGAGATTGGATAGGGAAAGGGAGAGATCTCCTAGACGTGGGGAAAACACAGCTGAGCAGGAGGCAGTAGTGGCAGGTCATATGAGGGATCTATTGAGGGCACGACCCCCTAATTTTGATGGATCTGGTGGGGGTCTTGAGGCAGAGACTTGGTTGATCGATTTGGATAGATGCTTTGCAATGCATCCCTACGGCAGTAACACTAGGGCTAGGTGCGCTATCATGCACCTCAGAGGGTTTGCTTCCACTTGGTGGAGGCTAGAGGAGCAGAAATTGCACATTGACATCAGTATGGTTACTTGGGAGTTGTTTTTGGAGAGGTTCAGGGCCTGATTTCTTTCTGATCACTGGAGGCAGCGTAGAGCCGACGAGTTCCATGAATTGAGACAGATGACTATGACCGTAGAACAATATGAGCGTCATTTTTATGAGCTCAAGCAGTATGCGGGTATTGGAGATGATGAGGGAATATACTAAAGTCGCATTTTGTTAGGGGCAAATGCGTATGGTAGGTATTGTTGTCTTGAGCGAGGAAAGGCGATGGAAGTGTAGCGGTTAAGAAAGCGCTGCTTGTGGAAAGAAATTTAGCTATGGCTTTTGGGAGGCACAGAGATCTGAGCCAGGTGATGCTCCATTCTGAGTTAGTTCTCGGTGGGCGTAGCCTCAAACGCTAAGGGACTTCTACTCTGGTACGGGCACTTCTAAAAGTCCCGCAGTATAACAAGTCTCAATCTGAAACCGGGTTCGAGCCCGGTCACGTGAGTAGAATCTCGGAGCGGAAAAGGAACGTAGTTAGCAAGTTGACGGGGATCGCTGACAGCCAGCTCGAGTGATGAAGCATACCAGGTAGCTTCGTGGTAAAGTGCACCATCAGGAGTTAGAGGGTATGGATGTGGTACAGGTTGCTTCTCCTATGGGCAACAGGGGCATATAGCGAGACAGTGTCCATAGAGGAGTACTACAGGATATAGTTAGAGGCCAGCTGCTTCTGAGCCAACAGTGGGAGATGCAGGGAGATCTATCGGGTATTTGCAGCAGTAGAGAATCGTCAAGCTGAATATCAAGGCACTATAGTTGAAACTTCAGGTGTGTTGAATGGTACTGGTATATCTATTCTCTTTGATTCAGGCGCATCAGATTCTTTCATTTCCCCTTTAGTGGTGGAACATTGTGGACTGGTGGCAGCTAGGCAAGGCATTAAATGGCAGGTCGAATTGGCCTCCGGGGCAAAGGTTGCAGTTGAGTCATTAGTTCAGGGTTGCAAATTGCAAATAGGGGCACTCACAACTATGGTGGATCTTCGAATCCTACCCCTTGGCTCATATGATGTGGTTTTGGGTATGGATTGGTTGTACGCTCATTGTGCTATAATTGATTGTCGGCATAAGGTAGTGCGTTGTGTAGATGATGTGGGTAGTGAGGTGGAGATCATTGGTATTCAGAGACCTATCTCATTACGCTTAATCTCAGCTATGCAATTGAAAAGGTGCTTTAGACAGGGTTGTCAGTTATTTGCTGTGTCAGTTAATGATTTGGACTCTGATGAGAGTCAAGGAATTTCATTGGATGATTACCCCCTTCTTAAGGAATATTTTGATGTCTTTCCTAGTGAAATTCCTGGGATGCCACCTAAGCGTGACATCGACTTTAGAATCGATCTTGTTCCTGGAGCTGAGCCTATTTCTAGGGCTCCATATCGTATGACAACACAGGAATTGCAGGAGCTTAAATTGTAGTTGGAGGAGCTATTAGAGAAAGGGTTCATCCATCCTAGTGTTTCCCCTTGGGGAGCACCAGTTATATTTGTGAAAAAGAAGGACGGTTCGCTTCGATTGTGTATTGATTATAGGCAACTTAATAAGGTGACAATCAAGAATCGGTATCCCTTGCCGAGAATTGATGACTTATTTGATCAAATAAAAGGAGCTCAAGTCTTCTCAAAAATTGATCTTAAGTCTGGCTATCATCAGTTGCGAATAGCCGAAGCTGATATTCATAAAACTGCATTCCGTACTCGCTATGGGCATTATGAATTTACGGTTATGCCATTCGGGTTAACTAATGCACCATCAGTGTTTATGAGCCTGATGAATGGAGTTTTTCGTACCTACTTGGATAGGTTCGTACTTGTGTTCCTTGATGATATTCTAGTGTACTCAAAATCTATGGAGGAGCACGAGGTACATCTTAGGCAGGTATTGCAATGCTTGAGGGACAATCAGCTGTTTGCTAATTTGGCTAAGTGTGATTTTTACAAAACAGAGGTAAAATACTTGGGGCATGTCATCTCAAGTGCAGGTATTGCAGTGGATCCTTCAAAGATCAAAGCCATAGTTGATTGGCTAGCACCCAAGAATGTTCCAGAGATTCGCAGTTTCATGGGGTTAGCAGGCTATTATCGGCGGTTTGTACAGGGTTTTTCTAGGATTGCATATCCTATTACTTCTCTTCAGAGGAAAGGGAAGAAGTTCATTTGGTCCGAACAGTGTCAGACAGCATTTGAAACCCTTAAGGACAAATTGACTAGTGCGCCAATATTGGTGGTTCCTGATCCTACTAAGGATTTTGTGGTGTGCACAGATGCTTCTTTGGAGGGTTTGGGATCCGTCTTGATGCAAGAGGGACGTGTAATTGCATATGAATCCCGTAAGCTCAAGGACCATGAGCTTAATTACCCAACTCATGACTTGGAGTTAGCCGCAGTGGTTCATGCTCTTGTGAGATGGAGACACTTCTTGTTGGGTCATAGGTTCGAGCTTCATAGTGACCATCGCAGTTTGCAATATATTTTTACCCAGCCAAACCTGAATGCTAGGCAGAGAAGATGGATGGAATTCCTTTGCGAATATGACTTTGAGGTCAACTATGTTCAAGGCAAGGAAAATGTAGTTGCAGATACTTTGATTCGATGGAGACATGAGATTTCTGCAGTGGCTCTTGAGGTAGATTTGAGGAGTCAAGTCCTCATTGCACTTCCATCTGATAGTTGGTATCAGGAAGTGAAGTCAGAAATTGAGTCTAGTAGAGCTCTAGAAGGAAAGTTTGCAGGGTACTCACTTGAGTCTGATGGTCTTCTAAGGTATATGGGTCACATTTACGTGCCTTCTGTTGAGGGTCTTCGGACTCTAATTATGACTGAGGCACATCGAGCTCCCTATTCTGCTCATCTGGGAGTTAAGAAAATGTATGCAGATCTTCGGGCATTATATTTTTGGGCTGGCATGAAGAGGGATATTGCTGATTTGGTAGCTAGATGTTTGGAGTGTCAGAGGGTCAAGGCAGAGCATCAGCATCCTGCAGGTCTATTACAGCCTCATCTCATTCCGGAATGGAAGTGGGACATAATTTCCATTGACTTTATTGTGGGATTGCCTATGACTTCTCGACGTCATGATGCTATCATGGTCACAGTTGACAGATTGACCAAGGTGGCTCATTTTTCCCCAGTCCGTTCATCTTACACAGCTTCATCAGTTGCTAGAATCTTCATGGAAGATATTGTCCGCTTGCATGGTATTCCACGGAGAATCATATCCGATAGAGATCCAGTGTTCACATCTGCATTGTGGACATCCTTGCAGCGTGCCTTAGGAACACAGCTAAACTTCAGTTCTGCCTATCATCCTGAGACAGATGGACAGACAAAGAGAGTTAATCAGGTTCTTGAGGACATGCTTTGTATGTACGTGATGGATCAGCAGTCACGTTGGGAGGAGTATTTGCATCTTGTGGAATTTGCCTACAACAATGGATTTCACAGCTCTATTGGTATGGCTCCCTTCCAGGCACTATATGGTCGTCCTTGTAGGACCCCATTGAGTTGGGACCGTCTTGAGGACAGAGTTCTCCTTGGTCCCGAAATGCTTCAGGACATCGAACAGCAGGTTGTATGCATCAGAGAGCATCTTGTGGCAGCTCAAGACAGACAGAAGAAATATGCAGATGCACATAGAGTTGACCGCCAGTTCTCTGTTGGTGATCGTGTCTTTTTGAGAGTGCGACCGTGGAAGAGCCCAATCCGTTATGGAAAGGGTTCCAAGCTCACACCTCATTTTGTAGGTCCATTTGAAGTTTTGGAGAGGATTGGCCCTGTTGCTTATCGCCTAGCATTGCCACCCAGCCTGTCACGGATTCACGATGTTTTTCACGTTTCTGTACTTAGACCATACTTTCCCGATGTTACTCACGTACTTGATTGGAATGCTCTTCAGGTCGAGGACGGACAGCTAGCACTCGAGCCCATGGCCGTGCTACAGCATCGGAGACTCGCCCTCAGGGGCAGAGATATTGAGCAGGTGCGGGTTCAGTGGGACCCAAATGATGAGACTTTAGTGACATGGGAGGATGCATCCCACATTAGAGAGGCCTATCCATACTTATTTAGTGGCTTCCAGGAGTAAGCCACATCCTAGGGGGGGAGGATGTGATACCCCTCATGTTGTTGTTACTCTTATGGACAGATCTTGTACTTGGTTGTGTGGGTGATCAATTCACCATTTTGGTTGTGCATGGATTTATGGCTTGGTTGTTTGGTTGCATTAGATTTTACATATGATGTTAGATGATACTTATTTATGGTGATTATGCTATATGAATTTTGTGGTGGTTTTTAATAATATGTATATGTTGATGTGGCGAGTTTATGTTGTTATATTTTTTGGTGTGTTTATTTGTGAGTCTTGGTGAAAGGACAGAGTGGCATCACTTGCTTGCAAGTGCCCTGTCATCCTGCGATTTCCTTTCACGGTGTGTTTTCTATGGAGATTTATATGTTTCACGACATTTTTTTTTATGCAGGATGCAGGTACTAAGTCTCGATTCCACCTACTTCGGCAGGACAGGGCGAGCATCAAAATAAACCCAATGGGATTGATGTTGAAAAAAGGAGTGGTTAGGAAAGAATTCCCGTCCCAAGTCCGTCTACTGTGAGTCCTTGGTTGTCCTTGTTTTTATTTGTCCTTTTTTGTAAATGTGTTCGTGTTGGTTAACAATTTAGTTTGGGATTTAATAAAATTTTTTATCAATTTTTAATTAAGTGTAATTTAATTAATGTTGGGTATGTGTGATCAATTATTTATTTAATTGATGGAGTTTAAAGTTAATTGTAGTTTAGTTAATTGGGTTATATTATTTATTAAGGCAATAGTTTAAATAAAATAAATCGTACTGTGTTGATATTTTAAAAGTCTTATTGCTTTTGTATTTTTGGAGTTAAATAAATAGTTTATTAAGTTACATTGTTAATAAAAGAAAATATAAATAAATAAAATAAAATATAAATAAATAAAATAAAATAAAAATAAATAAAATAAAATATAAAAATAAAATTATTAAATTTTCTTTTATGGGGAGTTGTACGGGAAGTAGTGGAAAATTAATAAGTTTGGTGGAGGATATGTTTCCCGGAAGAAAAACAGGCATGAAAAAAAACAGAAATTCTTCACGGGAAAGATTTGGCTGGGAAGAGTGGGGAAAGCTGGGTTTGTGAATTTTTGTGGGTTTCTATTGTTTACTGGTGTGTGGATTTGGGATAAGCTGCAAGGCTCCAGAAGATTTCTTATTGGCTGGAGGAAGAGCTTCTGGGAGGAGTTTTAAAGCTGCAGGGTTTTGGTGCAACTCTTACTTCTACAGCCTACAGGAAACAGGTATTTCTCTGAATCTAATTTGTTTCCTTTGTAAATTAATATATATCTTCTTTGAAAAATTTAGAAAACCTTGTATCTGGTTATTGCCGTTAAGGCTTGTGTTGCCTCTGTAAATTCTAGTTTTAACAAACAAAAGAAAAATTAAACCATAGTTGAACAGAGAAAACTTAGAATATATTTGTACAAGGAAAAATATGAATCAACACAGGAAAACTAGCAAAAACTTCTTAATCCATGTGGAAGTTGTAATGATTCAAGTTTGCTGTATTCTGTGTATTGTGTCACTAGAAAAAAAATTGCTATTTCCTCACTGTGGAATATTTATTTAAATGTAAACTGTGTTTTACAATTTACTGTCTTCTATAAAAAAAATAATTATATATATATCTCCTGTACAGAGGAATTAAATTTTAAAATGTTTATGTCTGTGAAATTTTTAAAATATATATTCATATATATAAAATCTGACGAACTTCCGTACTTCAGAAATTCGTCAGAATTTTATATAATATAATATATATTTATATTAGGTTTCTTTTTGAAAAGGTTAACAAATAAATTAATTTTTTTTAAAAAAATATATATATTTATGTTTGATTGGTGGGTGG
>VDFB02155595.1:0-42042 GCA_007258455.2 Sequoia sempervirens
GATTCAAAGATAAAAACAACCACAAGCTCTCAAGGACGCCATTGAAGATCTGAAGGAGGTTTTCATCCGTTCTTCATTTTTATTTGCAGATCTGAAGCAGGAAAAGATTGCCATTTTGAGGATTGGATCAGAGATAGTTTTTGTTGAAGATCAGATAAAACTTCCAATCCATCTTCTGTCTACTTCCTCTCTTCTTATCTTAGGTTTTTTCTTGCATCGTGAAAAACTGGCACGGGCTACATCGAGATCGATCAATTTAATTCAGATTGACATCATTTCGAGAAACCCATCTCGACAAATTTTCCAAAATCGGCCAAACTAGCGCTATTTTAGGGGTTTTCGAAAAGTTTCAGAATCCAAATTCTAAGGAACTGGGTTTGTTCAGCATTGAAGCACGAACAAAACCCATGTGCTAGATTTTTTCCGGAAAAATACTTCTCAGCAGGGCGCTATTTTTAAGGGTTTCCGAAAAACATCTGAACTAGGTCAAGCTTACAGTCAATCTTTAAGTTTTTCAGGATGCAGTACTCCTAGGTGCAATACGAGACCAAGACGGTCTTACTCCATGATTACCTGAAAACAGTTGACACAAATCTACACCAAGTAAATCCAGTGGTCGATTTGGAGCAGTTAGAAGGCATGAATCAAATAACATTGCAGAATATCGAAGAATCCGGATTGCTGCAAGCCGCATCAATTCCCATCACACTACAAAGCGTAGAACTTGTAATTGCTTGTATCAAGCATTACAACCCTACCACCAGAGAAATCAGAGCAGCAGATGGAAGAATTGTTTGCAGTTTAAAGCCTCAGGATATCGAAAGATGTTTTGATATTCCCTCACATCCTAACAGCAAAGTCATATCATTGACGGAATGTGAGAAAGCTTTTCAGACAGCCAAGGACAAATGTCAAAGGATTATGGCCGAAAAATGGCTGAAAGTGACAAAGGCAAGCTTGCCTAAGTTGTTGGGGCGAGGAGAATGTAAAGACGAGTACGCAGTGTTAATCACTCTACTCAATAGAGTCACTGGAGAAGAAGATGGTCGTCAATTCCAGCCATGGATGTACTATGTCATCACTAAAATCATTGGCAGGAGGGAATACTATGACTGGGCCACTTTGATCAGTGACACACTCCACCGACAAATCACTGGGTATCTGGAAGCTCATAGGTTCCACATGTGCTCTTACCTAGTATACCTAATAGCCTTCCAAGGCGATTTTAGGTTATTGAACAATGTGGGCACCTTAGGTGTGCAGAAGGTTCACGAGTATTTCACACGTCTTGAGTTTACTCAAGCGGAAAGACACTTCAAGAAGACAAGTGATCACTTCACCATGCACATAGTTCGTGAGCTTAACCATGAGATGCACGTGCGTATTTCACAGATGGCCAGAGAGGCAATGGCGGATTGGGCAGATTGGTTTATCCAATTTCCTACATTCTCCTACATACGCGTGTATGGCTACATTGGCCACCCCGCCATGCTACCAAGACACCCTTCGGATAGGGTAGTCTTCATGGAGTTCCTGAGATAGTTGTCCGAGGTTCATGTCCACTTGCGCTTGAAGAGGAAGACAGCTGTTAACTTTCCCGTTGAAATGGGACTATATAGATGTGGATTCGCGGCGGATGCAAAGATGATGGGTCAAGAAACAAGGAGGTTTAACCTCAAATATCTCATTGATAGAAGATCCTATGATCCCAGAGGACTCTATGCAGCACACTTCGAGCAACACTCGTCACATAAGTCTTCTATGGAAGATTATTACCCCGTTGAAAGATGTAAAGAGCGAGTATGAAGTCGCGAAGAAGGAACTGCAACAGTTAGGACTCCTGATTCTTGATTTCATGTCGGCCGGACTTATTGAATTTGTCCGGATGATGAAGGGGAAGTCATTCTCCCACATTCTTAGCGGTCGGTTGACTCTAGCCAGCTCGAGAGTGGATTGGTATGCCAAAGAAGACACATCTATAGAAGAAAGAACGAGTCGAGTGGTTAGAAATAGCCAACTCTATCTCGACAGCAAGAATTCTGGGAAGGTGATACCTCACAGAACAGAGCCGCCACAGGTTTAGTCTACACCACCTTCCACTTCAAGAAGGAAACCAAGGCAGAAGCAATGGTGCAATCCTCCCCGAGGAATGAGGATGTCAAAACCTAGAACACAGAGGACACCAGTGGAGGAAGCCACACATAGTCCTGAAATAATCACGGGTATTGCTGCCCCAGAACAAAGAGTAGAGACTGCTACCCCTGATTGAGCAGAAGTTATCACGGAGGAACCCGGTGACGTGGTTGTTGTTGAAGAACCCGTTAAATTTGAACCAATGGTAGGAAGCAACAGGTGAAGCGTGGCCGAAGCGGTGCAGTATGGGGGCGAGGCGCCAACATCACCCGATATCCACGGTGAACCGCGAGTCCTCATCGACTTGGATTAGCCCAGAGACATTGCCCCGGCCACCCGGTCTCATACATAGCATACAAGGGCCTCACGTCCCTCCTAGCGAAGTTCGCCGACATTCTATTTGGCTTGAAGGCTTCCTGGGAAGAAAGAGGGAAAAACCCTCGTATGAACTTGACTTTACCGAATTCGACCACGTCCCACAAGACACGTCGGCGAAGAAGTTAAAGAAGCAAGTTCACATAGAAAGGAATGTAGAATGTGAGATCATCATAGAGACTGCCGCTCCACCAGTAGAGAAAAGCATACACGAGGTTCAAGTAGAGGACTACACTTTGTCTCAACTTAACCTCGGGAAGACTACACGATAGGTGGAGGCGGATCTTCTCGGAATAGCTTCGGTGAGCGTACAAGAAAGGATGGCAAAGGATGGTAAGGAAAAGGCAGCCTTAAAGGCTGAAAATCAGAAACTGAGGTCTTACATAACCAGCTTGATACATGGCACACCCAACGTCTCAGCCCTACCAGCAGGACTACTAGATCTCCCCGCCGAACAAAATCATCGGCAATTGTTAACAGTCGGCAAACACTTGAGAAATCAGGTGGAAGAGTTTGTTCTCAAGGGTAGATGCGTACTGGCGAACCTATACCAGTTACGGGATAGAGCACATGAACTTCGTGTGGAGATCCAGCAGTCGGAACAAAGGATTGCAGAAAAGAGGCTTGAAGACGAAAGTACAATTGCAAATTTGCAATTAGCATATCAATCAGTATACTCTGAGGAAAACAAGCAACATCTTTTTGCTTGGAAGGAACAATTGGCGTACAAGGTGAAAGCCTACGACGCTCATTCAGTAGAGATGATTGATTACAGAAGGGTGGTTGCCACTATTATCAACTTCGCAAGAATGTTGGTAATATCTTTCCCTTGCATGGAATATCAGCGTGAGGGAGGAGAATACGGCGAGTTGGTGACTGTACAGAACCAGTTCAGGGATGTCATCCGCAGCACCTTTCTTGACGATCCAGAGGGTTGTAAGCTGGCTAAGGTAGCAGCTTTATCAACCAAGTTAGAAGAGGCAGCATCTCAATGCATTGACCGGAAATCAGCTCACAACGGGTGAGGTCATGCTCCGACGCCACGTCATCATCCTACGGAGCATTAACTCCCCAGAAGCTGATGAGGTCAATCAATGGATTGAGACACTGTTGATTAATGGCGAGCTATAAATGCACCAGAAAAGGACGCCATACACACTCCAAGTGGCATTCATGAGACTTGAGTTGACTTGACGCTTCTTTCCAAGTCAACTCGAGATGCTATTAAATGTAGTTGGAGTTAACTTGATGCTTCTTTCCAAGTTTAACTCCACTTTCCTCAAATCATGCATTGTCAGATCCCACTAATTAAGGATGTCTAATTGACTTCCACGATTTGTGGATCTTAGATCTCCACTAAATGTGGATGTCTATTTTGGAGGGAGACTTTACATTTAAGTTCACCTTTAGTTTGCTTTCAGTCAACTGAAGTAGTTTCCAGTTGACTCTTTGTTGACTTTCAGTTAACTGAAGTAGCTTTCCAGTTAACTGCTTGTTCCCCCTATTTAGGAATAAGTCTTGCTAATTGATTGGCAAGAACTCATTGTTAACTCAAGGAGATTTTGGGGTTGCCCACTCCTTTGAGTCCTATAAATAAGAGCCTTGGGCTCATTATTTGTTTAACCTTTACTTGCTATGCAAAATTGTTGCGCCATTGTTGCCAACACTTTGAAAGCGAATATTTGTTCACTCTTGGATGAGAGTTCGTTGGATGATTGTAATTGTGCATGATTTCGTGCCTTTGCTCTCCCAACTTTTGTAATTCGTTGATGAAGCATTGACGAGGAATATCAGAAGGCGCTTGCATTTTGATCATCTTATTTGAAGTTATGTCTACGTCTTGTGTTTAATAGCTTGTTGTCTCATTTCCCTCCTCGGATAGGAGTCCCTCCTCCTTGGATATTTGTTATTGACAGTTGTCGTTTGATGTTGTTTAATGTGTTGACTTCCAAGCTATACTTCGGATAGGAGTCCCTCCTCCTTAGCAAGCTCGTTGGCCAAGGCATCGTGATTTTGTTGTTTCTAGTAAACTATTTCTTAAGCTCATACCTCGGATAGGAGTCCCTCCTCCTTGGCAGATCTCAGATCTAGTTTACCGTGTAGAGTGTTTGCTTGTACCAACCTTATCTCGGTGTATACCCGAGAGTTCAGAGCCTCGGTCATATCCTACGGAGATGGTGATTCGTGATTAACCAATGTTCCAGCTCCTTTACCTCATGCTCTACCATTTCATCGCCAGAGGTATGGATAGATAGAAAGCTAGTTAGTCGTAGTTAAAGATCTAGAAACGAGGAAAACAGCTCACGAGCATTGTGTTTGTGCACCCTTGTGTCTTGCCACTGAAGCATAAAAAGATAGGAACTTTAGTTAACATTTCCCTTCCCTACGCATTGCTCCCAGCAGAGAGGGACTTCTCCTCTTTAAATAACGAAGAAGTGTTGCAAAACATTTGAAATAGCTGAACGTTTACAATCAGCACTCCAGAGGTGCTAATTTAAATGCCAACACCTTGAAACACCATATTCATAGCTCTCTAAAAAGTAGCACTTGCATTGGTTAGACCAAAAGGCATTTTACATTAAGCATAGGTGCCCCACTTTGTAGTAAATGTTGTCTTGTGTTGATCAAATTCTCAGACTAGAATTTGATTATAGCCTAAGTAACCATCCAAGAAAGAAAACCTTTCTAACCCACTGACTCTTTGAAAAATTTACTCCATGGAGAGGAGGGGATAATGTTCCTTTAGGGAGGCTCTATTTAGGTCCCTAAAATTAACACAAACCCTTATTTACCCATTCTCTTTCCCAACAGAGACAAGATTTTCCACCCATGAAGAATTCTTGATGGGAAAAATGATTCTAGCCTCAATCAATTTGGCCAACTCTTTTCTCATCAAAGGCTCAATCTTAGGATTTATAGGCCTTTGTTTTTGCATTACAGGTTTTGCATTTAGATCTAATTCAATGGTATGTTGGGCAAGGCTTGGGTCAAAACCCTTTAGGTCTTCATAAGTCTAAACAACTACTTTATTGTATCTATTGCAAAGATCTATGAAAACATCATGTTTAGTGGTAGAGCATACTTTTCCCAAGTTTAGAGACTTTCCCTCTGAGATCTCTATTAGCATGAAGTCACCCTTCTTTGCAGCTAAGTTCATCATTTTCTTCTTTAACTAATCATCAGGGTTGAAAATACCTTCAAGGGTGATGAGATCATTTGGTAGCTTGTTGCTACTCGACTGCACAATCTGATCACCATACTGATTTTGTAGCGTGGAATAATTTCTTTTAGAAAATTCTACCTCCTCTTGCAAAAAAATCACTATCTATCGGTTACTATCAAAGATCGACTAGTGATCTTGATTATTCGAAACAACAGGCCTCACAACAACCCTGATATGTTGCTCCTACATATTGCAATATGTGTTGGTATGTCAAACTGAGCACCAACTGCTACAAGTCTATCAACATGTTTATTCTGATTTCTTGGAGTGGTTTGGATGTTAAAACCCTCAAAGCCCTCTATCAAATCCCAAACCTTGTGTTTGTAGGATTTGAGCAAATTGTTCTTGGTTGAGCTTTGTGTTCTGACTTGATGGACAACTAATTCACTATCATAAAAAATTGCAACAATTTAATGCTCTTTTTTTGTGCAAGTTCGAGACCTTAAATGAGTGCTTCATACTCAACCACATTGTTAGTGCAACTAAATTGAAGCGTGAAAGAGAAGTAATACTTCTCCTTTCTTGGAGATACTAACATTACACTAGCACCAACACCATTTCTATTTCTAGCACCATAAAAAAACATCTACCACAATCCCCCTAAATCCTCTTGAGTTTTTTATGAGATTGGAGATAGTAGCATTTTCTTCATGAATGGAATAGGTGCCAAGACTAGTCTCCTCTACTTCAGCTATAGTAAGTGGATAAAATTGCAAAGAATTTCCCCATTCATCCAACAAACAATCAGGTACCTCCTCTATTGGATTGGCAGGCTCATGAATATAGCACTCTTCCTTTTGCTCATGCAATGTACAATTTATGTTTATTGGACTAGGACTACAAGGCTTTAGGTGATCCTTTGTTATGGGCTTAGATTTGATAGTTGCTTTAGTACCATATCTAGTTCTAAATAACATATGAGACCAATCAACAAATAATTATCCACCTATCTTAGCAGTGAAATCTCTAGAAAAAAAAATGGCACAATGAGCAGGGAGGTCTATGATTGAAATATCTTGCAACACATCATAACTAGGGCATGCATGCAAGGTCAATTTTTGGTTCTTAATTACTCCCACTGTATTGACAACAGTGCCATCCAATTGTAAGACCTTTCTAGCCACCGGTTCATAATTGATGCCAAGCATGTTAGCAATCCCCTTAAGCATGACATAACTACTTGCCCCACAATCTATCATACAATTATGCACTATATGATTTCCAATAATTAGGGAAAGATAGAAGGGAGGTGGCTTGCTGATTTTGTTGGACTTTCATTCTTTGGGTTGCACCAAGCTACGTGATGGAGTAGTCTGCTCTTTTTCTTGTACATCACCCATTTGTTTATGTTCCTTTAAAGCTTGTTGCAACAAATCCCTTTGTGATGGAATGGATAGAGATTCCCACATAGTAGCATATAGATTGGATTTCTTCATTTGATCCACTATGTTGAAAGGAAGTTGGCTAGTTTTGGAAGGAAATTTTGGAATAGCATAGTCTATTCTTATTGCTTGGGTGATCTTAGGTTGATCCATTTCTTGTTTGAGCCTACTAATAGGCTTTTTTTATTGTGGAACATTTGTTGTTCTACTTGTTTTTCCAACATCTGCACTTGGTTGAGGTTGTTGAGAAACTAATGCTTTCCCAACCATGGAAGATGCGCCACCCTTCATTGATCTTTTCTTTGATCTTGTATTTTGAGCTATTGTATTAGCATCTGCTTGATTTACACAACAAAAATCCTCTTGACCCCAAATGAGTAATGGGGAGTCCTCATGCGCATGATTTTGACTATTAGCAAATGTTTGGTTTGTACCAAATTGTTGCCTTGAAGCAGAGGTTTCGTTTTGAGCCACTAGAGTTTGTACAAACTCTCCATTTTGGCAAGAATTTTGATTATGAGCTTGCTCACAAGGGTAACACCATTCATGCTCTCGTGCTAGATTATTTTGCACTGGGACCAAAGCTTTAGTAGTGCTGGTAGCAGGTGGATGTATGTCATTAATAGGCCTAGTGTGATTCCATTGATTTTGTCCTTGATAAGGTGGCCTATTTTTTTGATAACCCTGATTTTGAGGTTGATAAGGCCTATTGTTTTGAGCTTGTTTCCTCTTCAATGATACTACTTCATTATTCATACTTCAGAGCAAGGTGCCCCAATCTTCTAGAAGTACAGGAGAAGTAGAAGGTTGGCTTGTGCAAACCACTGGGCTAGGAGCCACTAGGATAGGGGCTACTATTCACTATGAGTGAAGCTCTAGAAATAAAGACATTGATGGCCTAGGAGCTATCTTCCCAGTCTGTATTAAACAATTTTCTGCCTCTATGGCCAAGTCATATGCTCCAAGTAAAGTAAAACCACCCATTGATTGAATCATAACAGCTATATCACTATTAAGAGCCCTTAAGAAATATAGAAAATCATGCTTAGGAGAAGGCTTGACCAAGGCAGGGATTCTATACCAAGTCTTCTCAAATCTGTAGTTGAAGTCACTCATGACTTCATGATGTTCCCTCTTAATCATTGTCAATTTTTCTACTAGGGATAAGTGGTCACTTTTTTCTTCAAAATGCTTGCATAACTTCTCACCTAACTCATCCCAATTGTGAATGGTGTTGGGTGACAATCCTCTATACCACTACAATGCTTTACCCTTAAGGGAAGTGGCAAGCAACCTAACAACCACATTATCTTCTAAACTACATCATGCACTGAGCATATGTTTTCCACATCTATGATGTGCTCTACTGGAGTTGTAGATGTTTCATCAATAAAATGGGGAATACTTATGAGGGAATTGATTGGTATATCATCCTTTTGGGCTAAAATTAAAGGGATGCCACCACTAAAAGATACAAAAGGGTTGATTCCTAGGTAAATCCATATGGAATAAATTCCTATTTGTATGGACAATAGGTGTTCTAGCTTGAAATAATCTACCCAAAGGTGGCGTAGATTGACCTCTAAGAGATGGATTTGAGCCTCTACTTCTCCTAACAGGTGACAATGATTGTCTAGCATTTCTTCTTCTTCTAGAAGCAAAAGATGGTAAATATGGTAGCTAAATGTATTCAAAATTGCCTCTAAAATATGATCTTGTTTGAATTTTGGGCATGAATGCACAGGTTCGCCTTGTAGCCAAGAGTTCTAGGCAACAACTTGAGTCACCAACTTTGATGTAGAGTCCTTTGATTGTAGAGTCACTAGGTACTTGTTTGAGAGCCTCTTCAAGGCTGGAATGTTGAGAGAAACACCACTCTCTCAACCAAATGAAGTGAAATTTCTTATTGTCCCATCGGGCGTGCCAAAAATTGTTCACATAAAACTGCACCCTATTGAACAAGAGTTCAATGTTCTAATGACATAATGGAAACAACCTCAAGGTGGGACCTTGCGTAAATGAGGTTGAATCTTCAGAGAAGGCCAAATTCCTCTTCTAAACTAAGTGCAAAATGTGTTGTTCTAACACAACACATAAAAACCTTATTATTATTCTACTATAACAAATCACAGAGAAAGAGATAGAAGGAGACGTGAAATGTAAAAGGTGGTGATGCACCAAGATACAATTTTTTTCTTCCTACTCCAAAATAGCATAATATATCAATGAAACAACTAAAACACATGCTCATATATGAAGGTAATAGATTTTACGCAAACATGCAATAGACTACAGTGATAATAGTTGAATTTTATTAACATAAAGCTTCGAAGCAGTCTTTAGAATGGAAGAATAAAAAAAATGTTGTGTATGCAATAGAAAAACCCTAGAGGAGCCAAAGGAAGAACCCCTAAAAAGAATACAAGTGTTGCTTTTATAGATCAAGCATAATTTAGATGATTTCAAACCAAACCCTAACCCAGCTAGGGTCACCTAATCTGATCAAGGAAGCTTGAGATTTATCCATAAAAATTTTGCCCATACACGCATGGTCACCATACCTCTCCATAGGAGGTTATCCAAAAGTACCTCCAAAATCCTCCATGAAATCAACAATTTGGATATGGGATTTGTTAGAAGGGACAAACAACAACAATGAATGAGCATGGGTGTCATGAAATCTACTTGCAGCTAGTTGGTTTGTGCATTAAAAACATTCTTGTATCTCCAATAATCATATCTAGTAGTTGGGGAGTGGTTCACACATTAGTGGCGTCGTCATGCAAAAAAAACACGCCAATCCATGGAATGTCAAGGCATCGAGCCCGAAAGGAACTTCTGGTGTGAATATGAATTAAATGGTTTGGAGCCTCAAAAATGTGTCTCTGTTGAAGGTCAAGCCGTTAGGGGATGGGAATTGGATCATCGAGGTGAGGTCGTAGGGAATTAGACCGTCGGTGTACTGCATCAAACCGTTGGGTGTCGAGCTTTGGACCATTAGTGTACCACATGTTGAAAGAAGGAAGAGAAAAAGGCCAAAACCGTGACCACCAAAAGGTCAACCTTTATTAGGCATTGAGGATTGAGAAGATGGTTTATCTCTTACCAAGGAAAAGGTAAGAGGTAAGGGAGAAGCCCGACTCTTGAAGCTCGAAACTCAACACTTAATAAGTAGGAGGTATCTTTCCACAGCGTGTCAAATTATGATATTGCTATCAGGATTCAACCGTGTAGTTTTGAGTCAAACTCATTGACCCATGTTTCATGAGTAGTGGTTCAAATAGAACCCATCTCTCATGATATCGAATGGTCCACTTAGCACTCATTGCATCTAGGTGATACTCCGCAGGAGGAAGTGAAACAGCTAGTCCGTCTGGGAGGTCACCCATCCCGATACTGCTCTAGCTCAAACGCGCTTAACCAGGGAGTTTTCTCCAAGGTTACGCCCGCTTGGGCTGTTACCCCATTTGCAAAACCTTCAACAAGTGTTGTGCCTTATGAACCATTCATTATAGAGCCCCTTTAGCTCATCAATTGATAAGTAGGAGGTATATTTCCACAGCGTGTCAAATTATGATATTGCTATCAGGATTCAACCGTGTAGTTTCGAGTCAAACTCATTGACCCATGTTTCATGAGTAGTGGTTCAACAAGAACCCATCTCTCATGATATTGAATTTTGGGTCAAGACATCAGTGAGAAGAAAAGATGGAAGGAAAAGGTTGAAGACCCTATGTCTGAAAGCCAAAAGAGAAATCGAGGATCAGGTATTTGGGGGAAGGATTATG
Organism: Sequoia sempervirens; assembly: GCA_007258455.2. Classification (NCBI taxonomy): domain Eukaryota; kingdom Viridiplantae; phylum Streptophyta; class Pinopsida; order Cupressales; family Cupressaceae; genus Sequoia; species Sequoia sempervirens. The sequence continues at coordinate 10,902 of VDFB02155595.1, forward strand.
TCCTTTCGCCAAAGCGAAAGGAGTAAAGGGGAAGGACGACGACCGATGCTCGAAAATGAGGACTTAGGAAAATGAAAGGGTAGCATTAGACCTTAGGAAGAAGAGAGACGAAAGGAGTATTGGGTGACATGATTTGGACCATTGGGAAATGGCATTAGACCATTGAGCGATGGACCTCGGACCATCGAACGACGGACCTCGAACCATTAGGTGATGGTTGATGAAGGAACGAAAGATGTTAAAGGGTAAGGCTAATGGCCAACACCCAAAACATTAGAAGGATGGAGAAGGAGATGAAGGAGAAGGAAGGTTGGGAGCAATGGAGAAATCATGCAAGTAGGCATGGAAGCAAAAACCCGAAAGCCTGAAAACTGGGACTTAGCCAAATTTAGGAATCTCCCCAAGGAAAAATTATGCTAGATGGCCCATGTAGGATCTCTTAGTTTGGTTATTAATGATGGGTCATCAAAGGGTGGCATGAAATGTCAATATGTACCATTATTCCCTTCACCTGTATTCCTATTATTGTTATTGTCATTGTTACCCATGCTATATTTATTGGTGTTGATGGTTTGCATCATTTGGGTCATTAATTGTGCCAATTGCTACTGCCCTCTTGCTGATTTTTTTGAAATTTGAATGGTACTAGGATTTTGATGTTCATTCTTGTGACCCATATTTCCTTCTACTTTGGAATCTAAACCAAGGAAGTGTTCTCTTCGCATGTATGTGATAAATTTTCTATCTTCCAAATTCATAAATTAATTTCAATCATACCACAAGTTATAAAACCCTCAAGGTTGGTAGAATCAATGGCTCTGATACCATTGTAAGAACCCTTGCCAAATTCTATGCTAAATTTTTGCACTTTGACCAATATTTAATAAATTGGCATTTTGTCAAAAAGTTAGATTGCATTCCTTTGTGAGTGATTTTTTGGCTATAACTATTCGCTAATGTGTATATTGAGTTTGGAGAGGTTTCTTCATTAGATATAAATTCATAAAATGCTCAAAGTAATATAACGAACAAATGCCATACACATAACAAGACTTAAGGAATAAGAAAAATGAACAATTTGGTTCCCTATTATCAGTATGAGAGCACATAAATTTATGATTTAATTTTTTGACCTTTTTTTATATTATATTTGTTCACATTTCATGAACCTCTGCTACCTAGATCCCTTCTTTAGTTGTTCTACAACTCCCTAAGGTGTTGTGCCAACACTAAGGGTCACCAAAGACCCTTCCTATAAATCCTACAACTTCTATGAATTACTTTATAGACCTCATGCCTCCTTCGAATTGGTGACACCTCCCTAAATAATCCCTCCAAATTGTTGCAATTGGGATTTCAACTATACATTGCTTTGGAATGTCATCGACCAACAAATGAGGAGTATTTAGATTCCCATGACTTCATTCCATAATTGTGTCCAACTTCCAAGAGATTCTATGCCTAGCAAGGACTCCCAAAATTCCCACAAATTATTTCATGAACTCCATGCTTAGCCAGATAATGAAACACCCAACAATGAGGACTCATCATCACAAAATTTACTTCATTACCCAACTCAACCCCATGCCCAACCAACATTAATTTTATTCATTCCCTATTCAATTTCCAAACACGGTGCCCATAACTCTTCAAAGCCTTCAAACTTAGAAATTGGTCATGGAACAAGACTTCACAAATTTTGTAATCTTCAACCATTGAATCTAAATGTGAAACTTAAGTGGCTCCACCTACAACAAACTAGGGTGGGTCTTCCACTCAAGGTTTTCATCTCAAGGTTTTTTACTCCACAAAAGGCTGTCAAAATCCACAATAGAGAAATAAAATCAAGCATGAGCAAATGAGCTCCCGATTCCACTTTTATAGTTTCTCGGATGACCTTTTTAATTCTTGCTTAAAATATTTCATTAAGGCTCGATATTAAAGTGATTTTTTAATATTTTTTAAATTTTCACTTAAGTCACTTTATTAAATTAATTAAAATAAAGCTATATGTAAAATGTACTTTATTGGACAACTTCAAATTAATTAATTTAATTTATTCCTTGATGGCGTGAAATTAGCCCAAGGGAATAAAATAGGCTGAACAAACTCTTTTGAATACTCCTTGGAAGGGGGCATTACAAGAAATAATGCAATATCAATAATGCATAAATTTGCTTCTTCTTTAGATCAGATATGATCTGGGAGAGAGTCGCATCATGGTGTTTTAACCACCATTTTTGAAATTTTTCAGGCTTCCCCATATTTCACCATGAAGGGTGAACCCATCCCTTGTGCTAAGATAACAAAAAAGAGAGCCTCTTGAAATGTAGAGAATTTTGTGTGATCATATTCTATTTATCATACACATCATATATTGTACATGAACCTAGAACATATATGATAGTTTATGAAATAAATTGTTCATGGTATTTCCGTTGAAGCTTTCTATAATTGTCTTCTTATGTGCTATAGTTCATTCTTTAGACAATTAAATTATAAAAACAAGTAATTAAGTATGCTCGAATGAAAAATGTTGTTCATAGCACCTATTCAATCTAGTAACCTTGATCCTTATTCATAGTTAAATTCTTAAATTATTTTTATTAATTGTAATGCGATCAAATAATAATTACAATTATCTGATACAATTTAATACTCACAAATATATGCATCTCTAATAATTGTAATCTACACTTTTAATAGTAATTACATTTTAAATACAAAATTTTATTATATAAAGTCATAAAATAATGATTTGTAAAATGAAAAACTAAAATAATCTAAATATTTTTTATTTTATTACGTCAATAGATGTAACTCTACAATGGCAGCACGACATATAGGAGGTTAGCAAATCTGTGAAAGAAAAACAAAAATCTACTTTCTATTTTCATGTGCAATGATTTTTAATTGAATTTTTCACTTATTTAAAAAGTGTACATGCTTTTTTATTAATTTTTTGGACAAAAAATTCTATTTTCATTATTTATATCTTTTTTTTTGTTTGACTATTAATTGATTGTTAAAATTGATAGTAGTAAAAATTGTTTTGTATTGTAAAAAAACAATTAATCTTTTTTAGATTTATTTTCGATTTTCTAAAAATTCAATTAATCTTTTTTTTTTTAAATTTTATTCTCGATTTTGTTAACTTTAGATGTGAAATAGACCTAAATCATTTGAGTTGAAGATCAATCATTTAGGGTTCAAGTATATTTTTACTTAAGCAAATTTAAATACTAGGCAAAGGTAGTTGTTAGAATTTCTAAGAGAGTATGAATTTGACATAGTTTATATCAAAGGCAAAGATAACATAGTGGAAGATGCATTGAGTAGGCATAAACGTGTGATAATGCTAGCATCAATAATAGCTACCTCTAGGTAATATGTTTTGAATAAATTGCATGAAGATGAACACTATTATATGGTTCACAAAGCCCTTGAAGATAATGCCCTCCACTTTCATTTTGAGGGATATGTTATAAAATATAATGGGCTTACACAATTTAGAAATAGAGTTGATATTCTATACTAAGCAAAGTTGGGACATATAATAGTAAGAGAAGCACATAATGCTCCTTACTTGGGTCACTCAAAAGTGACAAAGATATCAATGGATTTTAATTAATTATATTTTTAGCTTGGACCCAAGAGAGATGTTATGGATTTTGTAGCCAAATATTTAGAATTTCAACGAGTCAAAGCTAAACATGCTCATCTTGTAGGTCTCTTTATCTTCATGAGATTTTTAAATGCAAGTGAAAAGTTATCAACATGGATTTTATGTCTAGAAAATACCTATGATGAAGAATCAACATGATGTTATTCATCTGGTTGATAAATTAATTAAGGTAGATAGCTATATTCTTGGTAATCTAAGAGTACCTATTCTTATGAAAGATTTGTGCATTTTTTTTAAGATTGCGTGGTGTTTGGAAAGGATTATTTTTGTCAATGATGTAAGGATGACATCAAGGTTTTTGGAAAATTTGAATTTAACTTTAGGTACTTAGTTAAATCTTAGCTCATTTTTTATTTTGAAATTGATAGAAAAATCAAGTAAATCAAGTATTAGAAGACATATTGAGAATGTACTGCATGAACACTTAGTATAGATGTAAAAAATATATTCAATTTGTAGAATTTGCATATAAAAACTATTATTTTCATCTCTTGGTATGACACCATTTGAGATACTCTATGGTAGAAAGTTTCATACCCCTCTTAGTTGGGATACCAAAGATGATGGATTGATAATTGGACTTGACATGTCAAAGGATATGGAACAACAAGTCAAACTTATTTAGTAGATACTAAAGGAAGCTTCTGATAGTTAGAAGTGTTATGAGGATAAAACAAGATTCCTAGATATTTCTTAGTAGAAGAGTAGTTATTTTAAAGAGCAACATCTAAAAAAATTTAAATTAAATTTGACAAGTCTATGAAATGAGCACCTAGATATGTGGGACCTTTTGAAGTTCTTGAGGTGATAAATCCAGTAGCATACATGTTCACATTACCTTGAGCTCTTGCTCAAATTCATAATATTTTTCATGTGTCTCTTTTGAAGAAGTACCATCTTGATGTTGCTCATGTTCTTGATTGGCATGCCTTGAAAGTGCATGATGCATGAATGTTTCAAGTAGATCTGCTTAGAGTATTAGATATATGTACAAACTTTATTTGTACAATAGGAAATTATGTCAATACAAGGTCTAATGGGACTAATATTTTGAGGATAGTGCCACTTGGGAGGATACTGAGGATTTATTTATTTATTTATTTTTCAGGATTCATTTGTTTTATAATGATTAGTTGTACTATTTTTTAAATTTTTAGTTTGTGTGAACATCAAGGGAAATGACTTTTTTTAGTGGGAAGTATGTCGCACCATATTTATATGTATTACCAAAAATTAGTTTACATACAATCAATGGTTTGATGTTACATTGATAATAAATGAATAATTAATATACTAATTATTAGAACATGTTGATGAAATTGAGAGCCATATCATTGATAAATCTTACATGATGATATAATTTTTAGAGATTATTTAATATTCAAATTAAATGATCTAGATTAAATTCATTGAATTTATAAGTTTTGTTGATTACTTATATTGATCTAATTATTATCTAATGTGAATAAATTAGAAAATGAGAAAATTGTGTACATGTATTGAAGGAATGGAGAGAATCTCTCATCATGGTAAGAGAAAAAAATCAATGGCGATGTTTGATTGTTGAGAATATTTTACACACAATGTAGATTTAAATTATATCATTGTTTGTTTGTGTTTGTTTAAATTCAAAAAATTATATATAAATCAAATTATTGAGTGTTGCCATATTTAGATAAGGACCCTCAAGCACCTAATCCCTTTCACCAGAAGGAATACCACTTCATCACACATGAATATTCTAGCTTTAGCTATCAATATTAAAACCTCTAGAATCAATTCATTGAAAAAACAACTTAATTTTTTTATTTTTTATTTTTGAAGATAAACAATGTAGTTCTAGAATTGAAATAATAGAGTAAATTATACTATTTTACAACCCAAAAAAATCCCAAGGATGAAACAACCAACCATAACTAGGGAATAGAAAAAGAAAGATTAGGATATTATGTAGCCTAGGCCTTGGAAATCAATATCACTTCTCCTCTATTTGCATGGTGTCCAAGTAGTGTGGGAATATGATTGTATGAAAGAGACATTGCAAATTTAATGATAATTTTTTTTTTTTTTGTTACAAGATATCTTGGAATTACTTTAAATAGATAGGCTCTAGGAATGAATGAACATATTTTTTAGCTAAAAATGGTATTAGAAGATAATAAAGGGGCTACTTTTATGGAGAAAACCCAAGAATAGAATAAAAATTTAGACAAGTTAATAAGTTTTTGTCAAGGCCTATAAAAGTAGAGGTTGGTTGTTTCTTTTTAAAAATAAAACTAGCAATCATATCATCACCTATAGATTACAGTTATAATAGATTTAGTTGTACTCTTATTGTCTCTTGTAATCACCAACACACAAATACCATATTATTTTATTTTCTGAATATCTTCATATACCTCTTAACATGCAAGGTACCCTAGTCCTAAACACCATAGAGTGTTTGAAGTCATTGCCTCAAGCTTACTTAAAATACATTGGTGAGATTTTGCATCTAATGGGGCAACAATCCGATTTGAGATTAAGATACAAGAGCTTTGATCTAGAAAAATCTCAACTATAGTAGCCACATTAAGTAGAACACAACCTATCACCAACAAAAATAATAATGTAAACAAAATGACATTTGAAGATTAGTGAAATTGTTGTATATGCAATTGATAATTTACTAAGAAGATACTTGCAATTGATCTAATTCTAGATAGAGAAAAAAATTCTACAATTTAGCGTACTTTTGTAGAAATATCTAGCCAAATAAATGTCAATTTATAGTTTCTTGTTACATTCCACACAAGTACTTTTTAAGCCTACATTTGAATATCAAAAGTAAATATATATCATAAAATAAAGGATCTTATATAACTAACAACTAGAACCAAAAGAAGTATCATAAAACATATTGTATACTAAGGCACTACATTCTAAATAAACTACTTGATTCCCAAAATCATACTAGAAATGTTTTATCGTCATAGATTGTTGTAGACAATTTTGTCAATATTGATATTTGGTTAAATTGTGCATTACAAAAAACATGAACCTCATGTTTGTGTTTCTTGCATGACTAAAGCTTAAAAGTATGATTTCATTAATCGATGCTAGATATTTTTACATGGTATAATTTGGTATTTAAGATATAAATGGTGTTAAAATATAGAGTGCAATATAGGGAGATGTTTTTATTTGTGATTATTAATTTGAGATATATATTTAAAATTATGATTTGATTATATTTTACTGGAAATATAAGGATTAGGGTTCTATATGATTGAATATGTGTTGTGAACAGTTTTTCATTTAGGGATAGTTAATTACTTGTTTTATAATTTAATTTCTTAGGGAATGAAATATACTATGTAAGAGAACGATTATATAAATCTTTGGCCAAAGTAACATGAAATGTTTATTTATTAAATGAAATTTGTATTTCATAAACTATTTAGATATGTTACAAGTCCATGTGTAGTGTATGTTATGAGTAAAACATAGCTGCACAAGATTCTCTACATTCTAGTTGGCTATGCTTTTATGTCACCTCTATATGAGGGATATGCTCACCCTTTTTAGTTAAGTACATGAAGCCTAACAAGTTATCTGGTTGGTGATTAAAGCACCATGATGTGATTATTTTTCCTACATAAAATCTAGAAAATAAACGTGTTTGATGTTTTATCAAAATTGTATTCTTTAAGTTTTGTAAAGGTTTGAAACTATTGTTGGTTTATTAAAGAGATATTGTGTGTCTCATATTTGTAAAGCTTGATGTTTTAAAATATAACATTCAAGTATTACCTAGTGATAACAATCTTATATAATGGACTTGTAACATAGTGTTAACAATATTTATAATGTAATATTTTGACCAAGTTAAGGTAGTTAGCTTAAAGTGTCCTAATTTGATATTATGTTGTCAATATTCTTGTATACAAGTTTTGATAGACATAAACTTGGAAAATGTATGGGTTTTTAATTATCTTTTACTATATTATCTCAATATTCTAGTATGTAATGCAAGGAAAAATAATAGTGTGTATCCTTCAAATTATACTTCCATTAATACAAAGGACAATATTAAATAGGTAACAATTCAAATAAAAATAAGAAAATAATTGGTATAAGGAAAAAAAAATGTGAATAAGATTTATCATATATCTAGATAGTAAATAATGACTCATACAATAGGTTGAGATTGTTCCACATTTATTTTACACATATTATTTAATTATTGTTTTATTTTTTTATGTTTATTTGTGTGAAATTGGTGGATTCTTTTAATGCATAAATCTTGCATATCTAATTTAATCATTAGTTTTATTTTTAATGCAAATTATAAATATTTTTCATGCATTATGTAGATATACTTGGATATCAATTCAAAATATCAATGCCCATCAGTTTAAATCTTTCCCTATCACCCTATTCATTGTGTGATGAAGTTGAGTTAACATTGTTTTATTATTATTATAGAAATTATTATGAATGCAACTTGATCAAAGATAAACCGTAAGTATTATAGTTTTGACAATAGGAATTACTATGTCTTCCAAGTAATTGTTTACTATAACCCATTCTCATGAATTTATTTACTCATGATTCACTAATGGTTAGGTGTGAAATATCTCAATCCAAATTGGTGATTTAACAAATCATTTAGTAGCCCATAGGATTGGAATTGATGAGACAAAAAGACCTATACTAAAAGGTGAAACAATATATATCAAAATAAATCAATTCTAAATATAATATTCTCTCTTATGTAGAGCTTACCTTTATTCTTGTTGATGAAAAAACCTTGAAAAAGATCACCTATTCATGTACTTGTTTCTAGCTCAAGCCATTTTTTTTTCAAGTTTCAAAATCAATCTCCACTATTCTCACTCAAGTTGGATTTTAAGAATCTTTTCTTTTCTTTTTAGATTGCTTTTCTATTCCTTGTAAATTTATGTTTTATTTTATAACAAGGATGTACATCACCAAATCATAACAAATATAAGGATAGAATAATAACACATTATTTATAATTATATTGTCTTAATAATTTTATATTATATACATCACCTATTACATGATTATTTAATTAGAATAGTGTATTGAATAAACACATAAACATATTTAAACAATAATATTTACTTATTTTACCTTATTCAATGTAAATACAACAATTAAATTTAAATTTATATGATGTGTTTATGGTTATCAACATATTAGATGCTTCTATTTACCTTCTAACTCTTTACCATGATGAGACCCTCTCTTCATTATTTCAATACCTGCATGTAAATCGATTACTTTCCAACTTGATGCACAAGCAATATGATTGTGACATAAAAAGAATAATCAATCAAACTTATTTTCAAAAAAAATAATCTAGATTATTTAATTAATATTAAATAATATCTAAAAAATCTATTATCATGTAACATTTATTATTAATAGTGAAAAATGGTTCTCAAACTCATCAACATATTATAATAATTAACATAATTAATTATTCATATATTATCAACAAAACATAAATTATTTAATAAACCAACAATAGTATGCAAACCAATTTCCATGAAATACATATAAATGGGGTGTAACATGCTATGACAATAAATATATCTTGAATTTTCTTATTTTATGATTTTAGCGTGATCTCTATGTGTGTAAAAAATAAACAACAATTATGTTTTTAAATAAGACTCCATGGGTTGCAAATGAAGTGTTACTTGCTTTGAGTCAACACATAATGGCTAGTTGGAAGGGTTAGGTTGACCCTGTTATCCGTAACTTTTAAACTGGTATCAACAATTTTAAACTTCCCCTCCTTAGACCTTTCGAGTCTTTACCTCATTCATTTTCAATGCCTTGCTATTTATTTCTCTTGACAATTACTCAAAGTCACGGGTTTTGTATTTTTCCTAACTTAGTCGCTAGTCCTCTGAGTTTCATAACCTTGTTGTGAAGTTCTAAATTTTTATAAATTCTCAATTTTTCGACTTGGTTCCCTTTTGTTGAGTTGCAAGCCTTTGTTTGTTGTATTTGAAGTTGGTGAGTTGGAGGTTTTCAAAGCTTCAAAAATCCTAACTTTGGTTCTAAGGTTCCAAGTTTCTGCGATCACGCGACATTGTGGAATTATCTTGGTTTTCAAAGGTGTCGCCACCTCATTAAATGATATGTACAGACTAACCTTGAGTTGTCTTTTTAGGGTTTTCAAAAAATCATGCAAGTTTAAAGGCTATCTTTTGGAGGAATGAAATTGAATGGCGCATTAAATACACGTCTTGTCAAAGTAATGACATAATCTGGGTGGCAAAGTATTCACTAAGTCATTTAGCCTGCATTCTTATTCTCTGCTAATATATCTCTCAAAGTACAAACATTCTGTCTCCACATATTTGTGCTTATGTAGAGTGGAATTCAAAATCACTGGTTTGGTGTAAAGGACACTAAAATTGGGCACGTCAATTTAGAGGAATTTTTGGTGCACTTGGAGCAAAGTAGCAGAACAACACTAGTAGATAAAATTTTGCAAAGTGGTTTGGCATGCACGGGAGGTTTTCCCAAAGCTATGCAAAGCATCAACCTAGTGATTGCTTGCATGAGGGGATACATTCCAGAGACTCAAGAAATTAGAGCTGTGGATGGGTCTGTAATTGCGAGAATCACTCCTGAGGTATTTCTCGTGCATTAAGCATTCGAGAGAGGGAAACTGTGGAAGAAATGTCTGTAGCTGTTGGTGAAGAGCTTTTCAGAACGAATGAAGAATGGTGCAAAAATTCCATTGCAAAGAATTGGTTGAAGTCCAAGAAAAAGGGTAAGTCTCAGTTGCCCTCAAAGCTTAAAAGGTTTCATTTTAAGGATGAAATTTTAGATGTTATCACCTTGTTGCATCGTGTGGTTGGAAATTCATATTCATACTCTTTTGAATTTTGGACATGTGTCATTTCATTCTGGTGAATTGTAGTGAAAATAAATTCATTGACTAGGTTGATATTTTTAGTTATCACTTAAATGAGCAATTGATAAATTTTTGGCAAACTGTTGCATTCCACATGTGCTCATATCTAGTTTACATTTTATCCATTCAAGAGGTTGTCTGGGCATGGTTGGAATTGCAAGGGCATCTGACACCGGACACGCCTGTGTATAGAAGTTTTCCACAGCTCACTAAGCAGGTTGGAATGAGGACTACTGTTGCATCAATGACACATTCTTGATGGAAATTATAAGAAGACTTGATGGAAACCCTGAGCTTCGGGTTTCACATGAGGCGGCTTCTCTGGTAATGAGATTTGGAAGTTTTTACATTCAGTTTGATAAATTTACTTATCTTAGAATTGGGGGTTTTGAGACTTGGCTCCATTGAGGTTGCCTCTTTATCCAAGTGATTTCCTTGTTTTTCTTGAAGTTTGTCAGAAAATGGCCTTTGTGAATGTTAAGTATTCAAACATGGGAAAGAAGGGGTACATTTTTCCATTATCTATGCCTTCATTTTCCTGTAAAAACAAGAATATTGCTAGGGGTGCGGAAAAAGCCCTAAATGAGTTTAATCTTCAGTATTTGCTAGTGAGAACTAATTTTGATAGCAAGGGCTATGTTAAACAAAATTTGTATGGAGCTAGCAGTTATGAACATCACCCAGATATTGAATATTTTTGGGAAGACTGTAAAAATGAAGGTGACGTGCAAAGGAGTAGTTTTATGAGGTTGACCTTGAAGCAAATACAAGCTTTTGGTCTCTCCTTTGACATTCCAAAAGATGTGGAGGAAGATTTGGTGATTATTGATCCTGAATATTAGGCCCTTGTTGCTAGGCCTCTGTACAAAGTTAATTGGTCAGAAGATGAGGTCTTAGATTTAATAGTTCTTTATGCTCTCATTTTAAAAAGAACTCAATACTAGTCAAACAGAAAGTGGTGGCAAGGTGTAGGTTCTCCTCACGAACAAAGGAATTCACAAAGGAGTGAGCAAGGGATGGTACAGGCCTCTGGCATAAACATATCATTTGGAAAAAAAATAACTAGGTTGTCTAGCACTATCTCACAATCAAGAGGAGACAACGAGAAGCAAAAAGAAATAGGGGTTAAGTTAAAGTCAATCTGTGAATAGGACAATATACTCTCGTCATCACCTGAGAAAAGAGCCAGTTAGGAAAACTAGTGCCTACAGACTTTGAGGCCATTTTCTAGCATATAATTGAGGACAACCCTTTTCCCACATTCTTTGAAGTTCCTCCCTCTCCGATATGAGATACCTCTATTTGTGTTCAGTTAGTTGAGAAAGTGGAAAATGTAAGTGTTGAAAGCAGAGACACTGGACTTGTGGCATCTTCCCCAACATGGTTAAAGAAAGTAGTAGAGAAGAAAAGGAAAAATATTCTTGCAATGATAGTTGAGGTTGATATAGTCACTATGCTGCTAAAAGGTCACCAGAAGCCCAAAAAGGCCAAGAGGATGGTGTGGATGGTCACTGATTCTGCTTCTGGGCATCAACTATTGGAAATTGTTGATCCTGTAGATGACCTAAATGAAAATGAGATAACAGAGGTAGGCTACAAGGTTACCCACGTTGATATGGGGCCATCTACTTTAGAAGGTGATGTCTATCACATTGATTACTCTATTAATGCATTAATTAAAAGTGTAAAGGAACAAAAAAATGAGAACCTTCAATTACAATCTCATATTCTTTCTTTAAATTTTATTTATTTCATCAATTGTGACTCCGACCCCTGAGGAAGCCTTAAGCTCTAATGTGCAAGGTATTGATTCTGACGCTATACAACTTGTCAAGAAAAATTTAGGATATGCTAAAGCTGCCAATGAGTGGATAGAAAGGCTTTACCAAGGTGGCCTTTTCTCCATTCGTAAATTTTTGCAATTTTATGTTAATGTGTGATAAAAGAAAGGAACTGGTAGCTGAACTTCAGCATATCAGAAGAGAACATGGTAGCACATATGTGCTTTCTAAGGAAGTTGCAGAATTGCTCTCCATGGAGCACACTTTGTTGATTAGAGAAAAATTGGTAGATAATCCCAAAGAAATTGATCCTAATTGGTTTGATTCCTTGGATTGGAAATTATCAATATATGAGGATTATATCAAGGAAATCAATAAAGTGTTAGAAAAATATTTTGACATATTAGTGGAGATCAAGGAGAATTTCAATGCCCTCAAAGTGGACCTCACGGATGAGTTTGATGAAAAGATACTAGATGTTGCAGACATATCAAATCAATATAAAGAGGTGTATCATAAAGAGGTGGGTGATTCTGAGAAAGCCACTGCAAACTCATTTAGAAAATTGAGTAATTTACAAACCTATATGAGTGCATTCAAGGTTGAAAGTGACAACATCTATGAAACAATTGTTGAGTCAGACCGTGCACTTTCAAGATGGAGGAAAAGGTTTCAAATCACCACGACTCCAGGAAGTAAAAACATTACTGCAATTGTCACCAAGTACCGGGAATACAAGCAAAGAGTAAAGGCATGAGAGGTGTTACTAGAGCAGTAGGAGGTGGAAATAATTGGAAGCGAAAGAGTCAGAGCTAGGACCACTGATTAGTTTTTAGTTGTTATGTTATTTTCTTTAATTTGGCTCTCTTGATACTTTAAGGACTTTTTATTTCAATTTCTAAAATTATGGTTGTCTTTGAGAAACTGTTATCAAGACAATTTGTAATCTTTAAATATGGGATCGATGCTTGGTTGTAGGGAACTTTTGGGAAAACTTTGTTTTACTCATCAGAGCAAAAACTCTGCTATCTTTAGTTTTACTACTTTTATGTTATTTCAATATAGAAAGACAATGGTGAAGTTCATGCAAGCATAATCTTTGTGTTATGGTGTGTGGATTTATTCTGCTTATTCTGAGTATTTTGCCAATGAATTATCTATTATTGGAATTTGATAGATGTTTGCTTAGTTTCATTGCTGTGGAATGTTTATCTTTGAATAAAGATTTTATGGTGATGGGTGCTTAAGGATTTCATTAATATAGCTTTGGAGATTCTGGTAGTTTAAGTTTTCATTATTTAAGTTGTGTGAATGCCTTTCGAAGCTTCGAGTTAAAAGCATCCCGTTTCATTTACTTTTTGGTTAAAAGTGATATTAGTTAAAAATCATTCATTGAATATCTGAAGAAAGCAGATGCCACCTTGTAAAATAAAAAGAGAATCGACATAAAACACAGTTATGACTGATTCAATTGTTGTTACGTTTTTCACCTATGTGGGTGTGATAATATAGAGTTAGGTGACAAATTTGTTATCCAATAGACCCTAAATTTGGATTTTAAAACTAAAAATTTAGGGATTAATTTTGTGACTATTAATTTGACTCAAATCATTTATGCAATCACAAATTTGACCTAGGTTGGGAGATAGAAAAATATAAGGATCAATACCATTCTTGACATTGAGTGAAAATGAAAAGAAATAAGGTTCAAGAGTTGTGTCAAAATGATTCTAGAATGAAGGGAAAGCTGCAAGGTATGCAATTGTCACCATTCCAAGATGTGATTGGCTAGAGGTTAAGATTAATTTTAATTTAGATGAATATACATAACTACCCAATATGCACATATCAAAATTATTTAATAGTTAAAATAAAAATTAATACAAATTGTCTCCACTTCTATGTAAGAATTTGAAAAAGGGAAATGCTAAATTACTATAATTGTAAAATAATCTTAACCATGCTAATACCCATTTATTTTTGTTCCTATCTTGATGGGAATGCCCTAATGCAATAACATACCAATAGGTGGAATATTCTTGTGTTAGACCTGGATAACAATTCAATTCATATTCACCCCTATTTAACCCTCATTTGCATTAATTCCCATATATTCATTCCCCATATTGAAATAAATACATTGTACCTTCATATCATTTCCAAGTGATACAATATTGATATATACCAATTTTAAGGAGTATGGAAATGATCCATGAACTACAAGGAATTAAGTGAAAATTTAAACTTTCCTACCCCCTAGGAATTGTTATGAGGTGACCTAAAACACATTTCATACAACATAATGCTACACTATTATATTTAAAGACATTCATTTATTGTGCACTTAAAAAATCATATAAAAGAATTGATAATGTAAATAATTAGAGAAAACTTCAATTCTAAAGGAAAATACAAGAATGTGCATAATCAAATAGGCCATCTACATGTCTATGAATGTTATCTTCACTCTTTCTCATTGTAACTAATTTATTCAACCAAGAGGTTTGACCTTGGAGAATTTGTTGACCTATTAAGCCAAAAATCTCCTCAACAATCTCTTTAGACACTATCTTGATAAGCTGAGATATTTAGAGGGTAAAGGTAAATATACCCTTTGATACATATTTTGTCAAATCATTCTTGTGTGCATCAAATTAGTTTTGCAGTAGTCAATATTGATCATGCAAGGTACAATATGGATCCATAGGGTTCTCTATGTCAGCTCCAATTGAGATATTCATCACATCGAGATATTCATCACATCGAGATAATTAAGTTTTTGACAATGACAGATCATGTTTTGGAACAAAATCATTTATCCATCACTGATCTTAGAGATAAGTAACCTATATTCTTATTTAATAATAGTAATTTGTTTAATTTTATTATCTTCTTAACTCTATTATTGAGGCTAATTTTTTTTAAAAGGCAAATTGCTGCCTTAGTGGGTAGCACAGTTTTCTTAATATCAAAAGAGCTTACAAACACAAATGGCTTTGCTGCCCAGCCAAACACAACCTCCAAAATGGCAGAGTCGATACAATAAACAAAAAAGATTTACCGACCATTCTATTACAGAAACAAAGCATACTATTCGGGTCGAATACTTTATACTGGATAGAACAGTAATGAAAGATTTACCGACCATTCTATTACAGAAACAAAGCATACTATTCGGGCATAATACCATCGTGCAGGTGATCACCCTGCAATATGTGCTCCCCTATCACTCTATCGCACCAATGAGCGCTTATTTATAGGAGATGAATTAGGTGTAAGGTAGTTTAATAATCAAAGTATTTAAATAATATAATTTAAAAAATATATATATATAATAATAGTGTCTAATAAATATAAAATTTTAAATAATTAATTAAAAAGGTTTAATAATAAATATATATAATTAAAGTTAATGAAAATGTTCTTAAAAAAATAGAATTTTAAATAATTAATTAAAAAGTTTAATAATAAATATATATAATCAAAGATGATGAAAAAGATTTTTGTTTAAATATATATTTAATAAATGTATTGTGTAAAATTTTGAAATAAATTTTATATAATAAATTATTTTAAAATTATTTTATATTTTATATTTTTTAATTATATTTTTATTATATTTGAGTGTTTTAAAGATTTCTCCATCATAATATATATGTTGTTTATTATAATATATTTATATAATATTATTATCTTATTTTTAAAATAATATAAATATATTAATTAAAATTGTTGATACAATAATATACATTCTTTTTCATTTAGCATTTGATTTTTTATTTTATTTATCTAAGATTTTTTTTCCACTTTATTATTATTCAAGAAGTTTTTGTAGTTAGTTAAAGAGTTATTTCTATTTATAGTTATTTTTTTAATTTGAAATAACTCTTATAAAAAAACTCCAAGAAAATAAAATAACAATCAATATTTGCTAGTATTTTTAATTCCAATAACACTAATTAAAATGATTTGGGAAAAAATAATTCTTAAATCAAATATAATAATAATATAAAAATATAAACAACTTTCAAAATATTATAATTTATAAAACATTCAATGGACAAAATATTTCTAGAATACACAAATTTAATATCATTTCCTTTTTCTTTTCTTCATTCATAAAAAAATATTTCAATTTTATTAAATTAAAAATATTAAAAAATAATGATTCCCCCCATTAGATTATAACCATACTTGTACCTCTCAAACTCTAAATACAATACAATAGTAACACAAAGTGGCATGCCATCATCATATATAAAATTGAAACACAACTAAATATTTTAAAAATTAAAACTATTAAGAATTATTTGATGTTTAATTTATTAAGAGTTATTTTATATGTCATGATCATATATAAAAATTGAAACACAATTAAATATTTAAAAAAATTAAAACTATATAAGAATTATTTAAGTTTTTTTATTTACTTAAGAGTTATTTTATAAAAAATTTCATTTATTTAGAATTATTTAAGTTTTTTTTTTACATTAAAATCTTCAAAGTAAATGATTTTTTTTTTATAAAAAAACTCTTAACTAAATAAGCATAAATTAATGTCAACTTTCTAAACATACAATTGATCACCTACCTTATGATTTTCCATAGATAAATTAATTCATCTAATTATCCAAAAAAAATGGTATGATCAATTTATTAGTAATGATAATATTAAATCCACCAAATATTCCAACAAGTTTATGTGTTCCTTTTTATTTTATAATTTTTTTCATTTACTTAGAATCATTTAAGATTTTTTTAATCATTAAAATTTTCAAAGTAAATGAATTTTTTTATAAAACAACTCTTAAGTAAATAAACATAAATTAATGTCAATTTTCTTAACATACAATTGATCACCTACCTTATGATTTCTCATGGATAAATGAATCATCTAATTATCCAAATAAATGGTATGATGAATTTATAAGTAATGATAATATTAAATCCACCAAATATTCCAACAAGTTCATGCGTTCCTTAATATCTTCCCCTTTTAATTGTTTGGTTAATATATTAGAAAAAATTCTACATTTCTCTTCACATACATGTCTCCAATTAGCACTTGGATTCCATAATCTCATAGAATGATAAGTTTGAATTATTTCACCTTTCTTGTAATTTGTCCTATGATGCTAAAAGATCAAACATGATAAAGCACAAAGTAAAAGATATCTAATAACATACATATAGTTAAAAATCCTAGCTCCCTCTACTGAACTAGAGATATTGGCATCATTACAAACCTTCTTATGGCTCAAAATTTTAATACTAAAATTAAATATAATTCTCCCTCAAAGTGCACACTCATTAGCATAATTATTTAGAATATCAATTTATATGTTTCTAACTCAATATTTTGAAGACTATGGATGCTTCTTGGAGAGGAACATATTTTTCAACCATATTTTAAAAAAGTGGTATTATTTTTCAATAAATTCATCAAGTTCAATATTTTTCGACTTTCAACCTTAAAAAATAATAAGGATTTATTTTTTATAAAATATCCATACCTTTTCTTCTTGGTGGATTCTTCCAAAATCCACTCCCTTTCACTTTCTTGCAACTTTGAATTTTCTTCTTCCTCATGCTCAACTATTGTAATTTCTCATTCACATAAGGATTTATATAATCCTTGTTGAAAGTGATGACTTCAAATTCTTGAAACTCGTAGTTATTTTTCTATACTCCTCCATGATTTGTTTATTATCCATTTCTTACAAATCTAGAATTGTTCTTCTTTTCAGATGTTGTAGATTGTAAGAAATTATGATAATGTAGATCTGTAAGTAAGAAATTATGATAGTTGAGTAGGAGGAAGAAGAAAACTTTCTAGAAATACTTTGTCCATTGAATGTTTTATGAATTATAATATTTTGAAAGTTGTTTATATTTTTATGTTATTATTATATTTTCGTGTAAGAGTTATTTTTTCCCAAATCATTTTAATTAGTGTTATTTTATTTTTTTGGAGAGTTTTTTATAAGAGTTATTTCAAATTTAAAAAATAATTATAAATAGAAATAAATATTAACTAAATAAAATAAAAAATTCTTAAATAGTTATAAAGTAAAAAAAGCAAATCTTAGATAAATAAAAATAAAATATCAAATGTTTAATGAAAAAGAATGTATCCGCAATTTTAATTAATATATTTATATTATTTTAAAAGTAAGATAATAATATTATATAAATATATTAACATAAAAAACATATATATTATCACAAAGAATCTTTAAAAACACTCAAATATAATAAAAATATTATTAAAAAAATTAAAATATAAAATAATTTATTATATAAAACTTATTTCAAAAAATTTCACAATACATTTTTTATTAAACATATATTTAAAAAAGAACAACTTTTTCATCATCTTTGATTATATATATTTTTTATTAAACCGTTTTTAATTATTTACTTAAAATTTTATTTATCTAAAAAACATTTTCATTAACTTTCATTATATATATTTATTATAAAACCTTTTTAACTATAATTATTTAAAATTTTATATTTATTAAACACCATTATTATATATATATATATATTAATAAATACCCTGATTGTTAAACTAGCCTTACACCTAATTCGTCTCCTATGAATAAGCGCAAATTTTTATTTAAACATGTTGTGCTATTTCTTTCCATGGGCAAAGTATTTATAAGAAAAGATTTGAGCATATTTATTCCCGAATGGAATGTGGGAGTGAAAAAAAAAAAAAACCTTAAGTGAAAATGGAGATACAAATTTATGGAAACAAAACACAAAGTTTATCCAAACGGAATCCCTCAAAAAGCAGACAGGGTACAAAAATGTCAGGGGAATGGGCCCGGCCACCTAGACATCAACGCTTAGAGTGTGTCGGTTAAGCCCGGCCACCAATAAGTGGTTCATTGTTTCCTCCTCTTCGTAAAGTGGACACCTAAAAGAACCAACCATCCTAAACCGTTTCAGCCTTTCCCTTGTTAGAATATGACTGTGCATTGTTGTTCAGGAAAATGCACCGGCCTTTGGAAGAATGAATTTACCCCAAAGGAACTCTTTTAGCCAAATTTATGCTTATTGTTCCATTCTTAGGACTTTGTAGCCAATCATTGTCGAGTATTCTCTAGTTTTCTCTGCACACCAATTGAGGGAATCACTTTCTCCTATGAAAACAATAAACCTTTTGTTTAATTCTATGAGGAGAAGCATCCTAACACCACCTTCCACATTTCAATTTTTTTCTACTTGAAGTCCCATCTACCTTGCTTCCTTTTCAAAACTGCATAAGAGGTCGCACTCTCACCATGTACACTAGACTTGATAGTTGAATGACCTCTTCCATATTCAGGAAGGTGTCTAAAGGAGTGTACCCATTCGATGAGTCATGCCAGAAAGATACACTCGATCCATATTTAATAATCTGTGTGATCTAATCAGTTATTAACTGCATGTACACCTTACCACAAAGTTCCACAATGTTGAATCTCTCTGAGGATTTCCAATAGTGGGAATTTGTTTAGCCTCCCACAAATCCAAATATTTTTCTCTCAATATTTTACTCCAAAGAGCCTTTGGGTTTGTAAAAATACGCCAAGCTAGCTTTTCTCCCAAAGCCATATTATGAAGTTTTACCTCCTTCATGCCCACCCCACCAAACTCTTTATGTTTCAAGAGGGTCCCCCAACGAATCAACAGGATGCATTCTTTCTACTTAGCCCCGTCCCATACCAATTTCCTTTGGCAAGCAGTTATTTGATTGGCTACCCTTCTCGGCATATCCAAATAAGCCATCATGTAAATAGGGATGGCCACTAATAACACTTTTACCATGGTAATACAACATGCTAACACCAGCCATCTCCCCTTCCACGAATCAACCTTTGACTTACATTTGTTTAGTGTTTCCTCCCATAAGCATGCCTTCATTTGGCCTTCAAACAATGGTATTCCCAAATACTTTATTGGTAGAATTCCCTTTTTAAATCCAAGTATATTTAGAATGTGATGTTACTATACACTCTTGCTTGTGTTAAAGAAAAACACACATGACTTTTTTGTGTTTACCACTTGGCCTACCTCTTTACCAAGCAAATCGATCACCTCCTTCATTACGCCTACTTCTTCCATTGAGGCTTTGCCAAAGAATAAAGTATCATCTGCAAAAAGTTAGTGTGTAGCAATTGAGATATTAGGAATAAACTCCACACCTCGCCACTAACCACTTCTACATTTGTTAGTTATGCATCTGCTAAAAGGATCCATCATAATGACAAATAGAAAAGGTGAGATCAGGTCTCCCTAACTTAGCCCTTTTTCCCCACTGAAAAAGTCACAAGGAGAGCCATTTATCAAAATCAAATATCTCAGAGTTGAAATACAGTAAAACACCCACTTCGGCCACCTTTGACCAAACCCCATTCTTTCCATTGTCTTTATCAGGAAACGCCATTGAACCCTGTCATAGACTTTGCTTAAATCTAGTTTAATCAGCATGCCTTCCTTGCTTGATTTCTTCAGTGAGTGCATAACTTCGTGAGCAACAATTATCCCATCTGTGATGTTTCTACCTAGCACAAAGCCACTTTGTTCTTGATCCACCACCTTTAGGAGGACAATTTTTAGTCTATTCACCATGACCTTGGTGATTACTTTATAAATTGTATTGCATAGAGAGATAGGCCTAAAACCTGCAAATGTTTCATAGACTTCTTTCTTCAATATGAGAGCAATGTTTGTATTATTTAGATCCTCCAAAATTGTCAATTTCTTTCGTGATTCCTCCACCACTTTTGTAGTCTCCTCCCCAAAAAACTTCCAACACCTGATAAAATAGAGCGTTAAAACCATCTAGCCCTGGCGACTTCTTATGTTGCAATTCAAAAACTGCCTTCTTCACTTCTACTAGTGTCACTTTAGCCTCTAGCATTTGTTATCCTCCTACAACACTACTCTTTGTATACCATCACGAATATTGAAATAAATGCTTTTATCCGTACCTCCCCCACCTAGAAAATTATCAAAAAAATTGATACCCAGCCACTGAATATCTTCCTCTTCTTGGAACGTCCCATTTTCGTCCTTTATTTCACTTATCCTATTCCAAATCTACTTTATTTTTGTTGTGTGATGGAAACATTTTGTATTTAAATCTCCTTCCTTCAGCCACATTTCCCACGACTTTGTGTGCCAATAACACTCTTCCCATGCAAGAATCTCTTGTAGTCTTCTAGCAATTTTCTTTCTTCCAAAAACTCTACATTTGACATTCCATCTTTTATTACCTTTTCGCCCAACATTTCAAGTTCATCTTCCAACCTTTTCTTTTCTTCAAATTTTTTTTTGAAAATGTTTATATTCCAATATTAACTTTTCTTTCATCCTATGGAAGACAAACATTTTAGTCCATTTCCATTGAATTGGCTCATTCCACAATATCTTCATTAAATCCAACAACCCTTCTTGTCGCAGCCACATTTTTTGAAATTTAAATTGTCCCTTTACTTGTTTTTTCACTATTTCCAACTGAAGTTCCATCAAAAAATGGTCTGAAATGAAAATGGGTCTCATCATAGCCTTTGGGGGGTTTTCAACCTACATCCAATCTTCCAAGACCAAAAATCTATGTAATCCCTTTGCAATGTTAGTGAAACCAATCCTTCTATTGTTCCATGTAAAAAACCCATTAAAAGTTTTCATATCTACTAAATTACTTGTTTCAACAAATTTAGCAAAATTCTTCTAAGACTGGATCACTTTCCTAACCCCACCACTTTTTTCACTCAAATCAAGAATTGCATTAAAGTCCCCCCTATAATAGCACTTTCCTGATATATTTCTCTTCTTAAGGCATCCCATACAACTTTTTCTCTTATGTTTTAGTGGGCCCATAGATGTTAAACTTTTTGAAACTTTTTGCATTTGCTAAGATTTTTACCTTTGCTTTCATCTAGTTTTGATTTTTGTTAGCAGCTTTGCTTCCACATTAATCAGATTCCAAAGCAAGCCAAGTCCTCCTACTGGTTCCACCACCTCCACAAATTCACCTTTCCAATTTTTACAGGCTTTAAGGAAATAAAATGTCTCCTTATCTCCTAATTTTGTTTCTTGTAGTAAAATTAAATCCACCTTTTGAATTTCCAACTAGCGTTTGACCAATCACCTTTTGTTAGGAACGTTCAAGCCCCTAACGTTCCATATGAGGATCCTCATTTCTGTCCATGTAATACCCCTCCATTTTGGTTCTTTTCTTTGGCAGTGTTCTTCTTTGTATGTTGTTTTCGTTTATGCTTTGACTTTGGAACTTGGTTACTATTTGATCGTGAAATGTAGAGCAATGTGAATGTTATATTTTGATGTGATGTTACTTTATTCTGATGTTATCTTTGTGGCATGTTTTGGATTAACTTAGTAGATATTTGAACTAATGATGTTTTATGCTTTTAATCATATTATTGATATATGCTTATCTGTTGATTAATGATGATTTACCTTCGTCAGTATTGATGTGACTGTAAAGGTGAAGGGGATGGGATTACATCACTCACATGCGAGCACCCTATGATTCTGGGATCTCTCTTCATAGTGTGACTATTATGATTATCCATGTACGACATTCATTTTGGTTACAGGTTTGTAGGTACAAGACTTTGTCTCCACCTGGTTTCACAGGTTTGAGTGTGTCCATATCCCAACGGGACTGTTATTGGGAGATAGTAACGAAGTGTCCCTTGTCAAACCACAACCCTGTCATAGTGGGTCG
This sequence comes from Sequoia sempervirens, assembly GCA_007258455.2. Lineage (NCBI taxonomy): Eukaryota > Viridiplantae > Streptophyta > Pinopsida > Cupressales > Cupressaceae > Sequoia > Sequoia sempervirens. Next base: position 34,058 of record VDFB02155595.1, read on the forward strand.
TCTTGTGTTTAGTAAGTTGTTGAGTCATGTCGTCTTTGATGTTTTGATCATTTTTTTTATCAGTGGAAATTATATGTGGGAATTAATATTTAAGAGGTAGAAATGTTAATTTGTGTATTTTAGATTAAATTATTATTTAATTTATTTTATTTTATTTTATTTTATTGGTAATTTAAATTATTGATTAAATTTATTTTATTAAATGGATAAAGTAATTAAGTAAATTTCATTTGTGTGGTAAAGCAAGTTAATCTTAGTGGTTAAATTTATTCGATTAAGTCAATCAACTAATTAATTAGATTTATTTTATTGAGTAAATAAATTGATTAATTAAACTTATGTTGTTGATTAAATAAATAGTTAAAGTTCTTTTGAAAAATGCTTAGATTAAATTATTTTAATCTAATTGAATTTTTGTTTTTTTAAAATCATATAAATTCAAAATATCTCTAAAATTTTAAAAAATTCAAAATATATTTTAAAATTAAAAAATTCAAAATATCTTTAAAATTTAAAATATCTTTAAAATTTAAAAAATAGAAAATATTTTTAAAATTTTAAAATAAAAATATCTTTAAAATTTTAAAAATGAAAATATCTTGGATATTTTATTTTTGGGGATTTGACCAAATTTGGGGAAAAATTAAGAGAGGCTTTTCATTATGGGAATTTGGTTGTGGGAAAATTGGAAGGAGAGTTCAAGTTTGATGATAAATTTTGGATTTTGGAAAAGCTTGGATGCAATTTGGATTTTGGAAAATTGGAATTTGCAACTCATCTTTCTTCTCAAATTCTCCCTCCAGTTTCAAATTTCAGGTTCCATTTGTTTATTGATTTAGAAAATTGCATTTTCAATTTGAAACTTGCTTGGAAACCATGTTGAAAACTTGGTTAAAATCTTGAAACAAATTTTGTGTTCTTGAAGAAAAACAATCTCCTTCAACTGAAATTTCTAAGTTTTAACAAAAAACAAAGTGAAAGAAAACAAGAAGAATTTGAAAATCTTTACTTTGTATTTGAAATAATTCTTATCAATTTGAAATTTAAACAAAGAAATTGGGTTGAGAAATTAATTGGTATTGCAAAATTTCTGAAGAAAAGTTGTATGATTTCGCTGTAAAATAATGGAATTTGTTTATATATATATATATGTTTATTTGAGTATGTTGGAAGAGTTTCATTTAAAATTTTAATTTTTATATATAAAAGTCCTCTGTTAAAAAAAATTTAAGTCTTCTATGAATTCGTTAGAAGATAGGAGGTTTTTATTTTTATTTTTATTTTTTAAATTATATTAATTAATTTTATTTTATTTTGTGGTGGGGAGGTAGGGGAAGCCAGCCCCACTGCCACCCAGCCCCAAAGGGAGGCGGATTGTGTGCTCCGCACACAGGCCACGCCCCGAAGGGAGGCAGACTATGTGCTTCGCACACAGGTCGCGCCCCATGGGGGAGGCGGACTGTGTGCTTAGCACACAGGCCACCGCCCTTGGAGGAGGCAGGTTGTGTGCATAGCACACAGGCCGCCGCTCATGGAGTGGGGCCTGTGCGCCCTAATTAGGGCCTGCATTTTTTTTTAAATTCATTTTTTTTGTTTTAATTTGGTTTAAATTCATTTTTTTATTATTTATTAATATTAGTTTATATTATATATATATTTTATAATATGTATATATTATATATTATAAATATATAATATGTATATATATTATATATATAGTATATTTTAATTTAGATAAATATTTCTTTAATTATTTAAATATATATTAAATATATGTATATGAAATATATATATATATATATATATATATGTTAATTATTAAGGGATTAATTTGAATTAGTTGGATTATAAAATTATTTAAATTTTTAAAATAGGAATCTCTTTAAAATGATTATTTCATTACTATAGTGGAATTGGAATTGGCTCTATATCAAATGTATTTTTTTATATATTTAAAATGTTGTTTTTGTAATCAAATGATTTATTTTAAAAGCTGATCTTATAATCAAAAGTTTTTATTTAAAAAATTATTTTGAATATTATGTATAATTGAGAAAAAAGGAATTAAATGATTAGATTTTAAATTCCTTAATATTGCCAATGCAAGTTGATTTATTTTGAGTATGAACGAATAATGCTAATTATTTAAATTGATTTCATGTACTATACCAGTGCTTGGCTTGGGTTTAGGAAACCTGAACATTAGATTATTGAGTTGCCATAAATGCTTTTTAAATGAGGTTTTTGTTCATTCTCGATGTTGGGAAAATGGGGTTATTTGTCTAGTAAGTCTTCCAGAGGAGTTCTCTAGATTGGGATGTTTCATGTAGTGGTTCGATTTGCGAATCACCTTGGGAAATGCGTAGGGTTGTATCATGTTGTCTCTGAAACGAAACTAATTTCTAATTTTAAAATGCAATGATTTAAATTGTTTCCACAAATTAATTCCTAAACTTTTTATGCACAAATTTTAATATAATATTTAAAGTTCGAGTAAAGACTTTGAAATGAAATGCAATAAATTATTAATTCAATAAACTAAAAGATTTGAAACAATTTTTATTGCTCAGATAATTTATCAGCATTAATACTTATCTTTGAAATGTGCAGAAGAAACCCCCAACTATTGCTAGAATGGTCCTTGGTTCAACCTCTTCCGTCTGTGAGCAGTCTAGGAGGAAAGCAGACTTCACTGCTCTACACGAGTGCTGGTTCCACTGGAACAATGCTCAACACTCGTGCCACAAAACTATGCCCTGGCTAGGACTGTCCTGAGTGCACGCACTTGTACCCCAGGTTGGACACCCACAGTAGGAGTGCCCCTTCTCCGTCCTACTCACAGCCTGCTAACTTGGAACCTATTCCTGCAATGTGCTCTACTTGATTTTTTTTAATTTTTTTCTCTTTCCCCCTTTTACCAAGTTTCACACGAATGATTTATATATCTTTTAAGGGGTGGTTTCCAAATCATCACACCCTTTCACAAAGGTTTTCTTTTTAACAATTATTTAAATAAATAATTAGGCTTCCCCTTTTAATGAATATTTATGCATATTCTTTAATCTCTATTTTTACCAAAGGATTATAATATCCTTTATTTTTCTCCCCCTTTTTAATTCTAAAGGGTTATTTAATAGATTTATTTTCTCTTGGGGAAAAAGTCACATAACAATTCTCCCCCTGTAAATTAGCTGTGTCCTCAGTAGCATGAGATAAATCTACATCACAACTCAAAAAACACATAATCAATAATTGAAGAAAATGATATTGAGCATAACCATTCTTCATAATAATTTTTATATATTTACTTCATCTATATCCTTTTCTTCTCTTAGTTCATAGATATCTCCCTTTTCCAATTGTATTTTAAGTTAGCAAGTATTACAAGAAAAACATTTTTTTTTGCAATGACAAGAGCTATATATATACACACATATTAGGAATTTACAATGAAAGAAACTAATGGTATTTTATGTGTTTACTCACACATATTTCAACCTTATCAATTTTCTTTAATATAGATATTTTAATCACTTACATGTAACTTCAACATTAAATTTACAAAATTATTATCATGTGTTGACATAACATATACCTCTTCAAACGACATACATATCCCATACTATGTAGTCACTCATCCTTGAACTATAAAATTAATACACTCAAAATGCATTCTAAGATGATAATCATGCATTTCGGACTACATGAGTATCTTCTTTTTCATATGTCAAATATAATTGAATGAAAATAAATACAATAGTCTATAAGACACATGTACAAAGTTATTGGGTTGATCAAGTCCAATATCAAAGTACAATAGAATAATACATGGTAATATTTCTAGGAATATCAATAGTAAATTATTAATATACATAGGAAACTTCATAGATAAACACTAGAACTAATCCTTCATTTAATGTAACCAACATGCACCCATCTAGAATAAAACTAAAATGCACTTGATGTCTATAGGTAGTCATTCCCTTTTATTTTTTGACACATCAAAGCCCATGGTCCATGAGATGATTCTCATTCAAGGCTATATTAAGTGGGCAATAGTGTATTAAGATACTACTTGACAATTGGATCATATAAATTTGAAGACTTGTTTTTCATGAGACATTATGTAGGAACATCTTACTTTCTTGTGATAATGTGTATACACATGTTTGTATAATGAGAAAATTAGGGGGTAGATCACCAAAAACCTCTTTAAATGAAAGAGTTGGGCTTAACTATCATTCCCATAATTAATTTTAAAGTGAACTATTGCATTTATTATCTTATAAAGAGGTTTTGTAAATAAGGGGAAATCACTAAAGTAGGATTTTACAACTATTTCAATAGCTTCTATGTTTTAAATATGAGACATGATATTAATATTATTGAATCCCCAAAATTTAAAACTAAGTTAGATATTGAAAGAATTTTTTCTTAAAATGCTATGCTTGATCTATTTAAATTCACAAACTCCAACACATGATAGATCACAACATTAAGCACCCACTAAGTATGGGTAATAATTCACTATGATCTTACATCTATGTCACAAGGTTGAATTATTAGTCAAGAATTTCTAGATATAAATATCTAATTGAGTTCATTTATAAGATGACATATTACCCAAGGGTTCACTACGTAATATCCATTCTAGAATGTGTTATATAACTATCATGGTGTTTACTTTTATGTTTATAAAAAAACAATCAAAATCAATAATGGCGGGTTTAAGACTAATCAAAATGTTTATGACAAAGAATATGTGTTGTTTCTTCAATAATTAAATAATTACATGTGAGGAAGTTGAAACCTATATTTAGGACTTGCAAGCTAAAAGGAAGAAAATATATTATAGGTAAAGATGGGTGTTAATTCTAAGGTTATGTGTTATTTTGGGACAAATAATTCAAGAGGACTTATTCCAACAAAATCTAATGTGACAGCTCATTTTTGGTCAATCTAACCCACATATATGGCATAAGTTCTATACACCCATTTTTTACACTATGAAAGGGCAATAAATTTTATTGTTATTTTTAATTAGAGGTGGTTTCTCCCCTTGAAAAAATTGACATGTCCTCATGTTTGATGATAATATAGTCTATTTGGTTTCATATCTTATAACAACATGGTTTTATTCTCACCAACCTATTCCAAACACAATGTCAATATTCCAAGTTTAAGATGTGAATCCAAGGACCTGTGGGTTATAGGCCCACAATGTAACTTAAAATAGATGTGTAATAAATCACAATATCAATTTTAAAGACATATCAACCATAGTGAAAACACTCTCTCAAAATAGACACAAAACCAAAAGAAAATTAATATAAAAGACTAAGTTTTACCATTACAAATACTTAATTCACTAATTTTATTCTCGAGACAACATCCTTATATAGGAGGCTACTAGTTGAATACAAATACAAGAAAATTTTTGAGTTTGGTACTACTAAAGTGACTGTCTCATTATCCCTTTTGTGCTTGATTGGCTTAGGTAACTAGCAGAGAGGCCATATTGAGGCATACAGGCATAATGATTTTGTTTCTCATAAAACCAAACCAAGATTCCTCATTGATACAATATCCATTTTTTCTTCCTTTACAATGTCAAATCTCATTGATGGTGTGGTATAGTGAGGCTGCAAGGAATACTATGATAATTTGAACAAAAGAAAAATTTTAAGGTTTGGTGATTTTGAAGAAGACCTTGATATATGCAGAGATACCGTAGTCAGTGACCAAATCAGGAGAGAACTTTCTGGGGAATAGAAGAAACTTGTAACAACAGGTGAGATGCTGGTAGGTCATTAAAATTTACAAATTCACTACGCCTGGATCAATGTGGCAAATTTTTTATTTTGTTGACTTGATATTGGGAATCGCTCATGATTTAAGTGATTCTTTTTGTTCTTGACTCCTACGTAATGGCAATATGTAGATTGGCAGAACAACTTGGAAGAAGAGGAATTTATCTTCCAATATACCAATGTGTCCATATATCAATACAAATGTGTCTAATGTGGAGATTTGTTCAAAGGTTGTTGATATGTCTGATCTTGATTGGGCTAATGGTGTAACATGTTTGCATCCAAAATACAGTGGCAACGTGAAGTTTATTATTATTATTTTTGGCAAAGCAAAGTCCATGGTGGAGAAAATTTTGATGCTAGGAAGTTGTCAGTGAGTTGGAAAGCCATTTCGTTTCGTCCATCACTGAGTAAGTAGTACAGTCGAGGCACTTTCGAGGAAAGCACGCGTAAGTCATTTGTCTCAGAAATGTGGTCATTTAATCTCTTGTCAGAATATAAAGCGGGCCGATTTGAGAAATTTTCCACGCTGGGAAGTTGAGAGTGAGTTACTTGGAAAGCCATATCGTCACATCACAGAGACAAACAGCAGTGTACAGCACGCCGAAGTTAGCAGCATCTGAAAACTATATGTGTCATGTGTCTTCTTGTTACCGCATTGCAATGATTCTTGTTGTGGTTTGTTTGTTCTGAACCGTTGTGCTTATCGGTGCTGCTTATTTTAACGATTCACAAAAGTGAGCAACTAAAGATGTCGATAGGATTGTGGGGCTTAATGTGATGCGGATCATTAATGAACCCACGGCTGCAGCAATAACTTATGGTTTTGCTTCATTGGAGGAAGGAAAAAAGAAACATTCTAGTTTTTTACCTTTGAGGAGGTACCTTTGACGTATCTATTGTTACGGTTGAAGGAGGTATGATTGAGGTTAAAGCAAAGTCCATGGCTACTTAGCAACATTTCATTGATTGCAGGTGATTGGTAAATTAAATCATACACTCCACTATTTATCAATCCATCAGTGACATTGATATCAATGCCCAGTGCATCTAGACCATTGATTATGGTCAATGATTAAGGAATATTGCAGTTTTCTAAATGGAAAAGTCAAAGTGGTCATACAAATTGACCTGGATGCAACAATTGGATGAAGGCACGCAATCCCTGCAGAATTTTCTTACATGTGAAGATCTAAGAATCATTTTCTTATAAACCTAGATGATAATCCTCTAAAACAGTTACATGCACTTTTGTTTCAAGATCTTCTAAGTCCTCGTAGCTTAGTAACTATCACAGCCTGTGACAAACATGTATTAATAGGTGCAAAAATTAGTTATTGTAATCCCATGAAAAACAATGAATAGAAATCCTGCTAAAGAGCTCTTAGGTAAGTTGCAAAGGTAATTGAGTGAAATCTCAGGGGTAATTATGCTCTGTGAATTCAAGAAACCAAATCTCTTTTGTGTGTATGCATAAATGAAATTTTATTCTCAGAGTGAAAAAAAATTCAAAAAAGTTATTTCAATCAATTAACTATGAAAATTATAGATAAGGTAACTATCAAATTTAAATAAATCTCGGTAATTTTATGAATAAAGTAATTGAAGAGGTAAAATCTATGGGTAATTTATTATTATTATTCTTTGAATGCAACTTAAGTAAAAACAATTGATAACTTTGTATATTTAAACCAATTCTTAAGTGAATGTTAAATGTGCTATGAAACCCTAAATTGATTTACCTTAAATGAGAGGTAATTAGTTAATGCAAGGATTTAATAGTAACTTTTTATATATTTTGTAAAAAATAAATGCAACCTAAATTTTAAAGTATATAATGTTTTAATTTAATATATCTATTTGCAACAATAAATCCAACCAAGTAATTGGATTGATAAGGCTCTCATACCAAATGAAATGAAACTAATTTCCAATTTTAAAATGCAATGATTTAAATTGTTTCCACAAATTAATTCCTAAACTTTTTATGCACAAATTTTAATATAATATTTAAAGTTCGAGTAAAGACTTTGAAATTAAATGCAATAAATTATTAATTCAATAAACTAAAAGATTTGAAACAATTTTTATTGCTCAGATAATTTATCAGCATTAATACTTATCTTTGAAATGTGCAGAAGAAACCCCCAACTATTGCTGGAATGGTCCTTGGTT